>JASKMD010000006.1:14915739-14932588 GCA_030144725.1 Haematococcus lacustris
ACCCCAGTGACCACATGCACTACCACACACCCCTGCCCCCTGACCCCTCAGAGGACAAGCAGCAGCAGGCAAGGCAGGGGGAGCAGCAGGAGGCTGCCACTAGTGAATCCCCCTGGCCACCGCTCCCCCTTGACCTGGCCCCAGCTGACTCTGCTGCTCCTGGCCCTGGCCCTTTGTTTGATCAAGCAGCAGCAGCAGGGGTGACGGGAGGACCCCCTCGGGGCCATCCAGCACAGCCAGGGGTGTTGACCTGGCCATGCGGTCGCTGCAAGGCAGATGCCATCCCTGATGAGGTGAGGGGGTGAGGGAGGGGCAGCAGCCGCCCCATCTGGTCTGGAACCTGGTCCTGCTGTCTGCCTGATAAACTTCTCTCTCGCCCTGCCCTGTTGCTGCATCTACTTGATAGTTAGCTGGTCACCATGACCCCCCCTTCCCTCCTGCTGCCCTGCCTCCCCTTGCCCCCCCTGCCGCCCTCCCGCCCCTGCAGGTTGTCCGTGACCTGGACTTTGTGGTGGTCCTGGGAGGGGACGGGACGCTGCTGTGGACCTGCCACATCTTCGGCAACCGGGCCGTGCCGCCCCTGGTGCCCTTCAACATGGGCTCGCTGGGCTTCCTCACGCCCTTCCCCCCGGACCAGCTGTCCAGCAGGCTGCAGGCGATACTGGCAGGTGGGGCGTGGGCGGGGTGTGAGCGGGGGAGGTGCCAGGGGATGGGGACAGAGGGGTGGGGAGAGGGGTAGGGGGTGGGGGGTCCTCAGGTGCTGGGCAGGTGAGGGGGCCAAGGCCTGACCTCAGGGGAGGGTGGGAAGATGGAAAGGTCCGACACGGCCAGAGTGGGTTAGGGGCAGAGGCAGGGGTAGGTGCTCCGTAACATGACCAACGTGTCGTAAGTTTTAAGGTCAGGGTTAGGGTCAGGGGCAGGGGTAGGTGCTCCCTGACCCAAACCCCAACCCTGTGCTAATTGAGGTGCTTGTCTGTCCCTGTCCCTACCCCTACCCCTAACCATAACACCTGACCTTGCAAGACTGCTTTCCCTCCCGGTTGAGCTGCTTGCCCCTGGCTGCCCTGGCTGCCCTGGCAGGCGGCTTCCCCCTCATCCTGCGCCACCGCCTGCACTGCACCATCGTCAAGGGCCCACGCCCAGGCAGCCAGCCTGCGGGGGGGGACGTGTGCTGGGCTGATGGCCACTGCGCCACAGAGAAGGTGCGCCCCCTGCCCCTGCCCCTGCCCCTGCCCCTGCCCCTGCCCCTGCCCCTGCCCCTGCCCCGACTACCACCTTGTTGCTCCCCTCCTCCCAGGTGGTCCTTAACGAGGTGGTGGTGGACCGCGGCATCTCCCCCTTCCTCACAAACCTGGAGTGCTTCTGTGACGGCAACTTCGTCACTCACGTGCAGGTCAGAGCTGCCCTGACCCGGCCTCAACAACATCAGGCATCACCCCTCCCTCTCTGACCCTCCCTTGCAAGGTGGAAGCATGGCTGGTGGCTGACCCTGACCCTGACCCTGACCCTGACCCTGACCCTGACCCTGACCCTGACCCTGACCCTGACCCTGACCCTGACCCTGACCCTGACCCTGACCCTGACCCTGACCCTGACCCTGACCCTGACCCTGACCCTGACCCTGACCCTGACCCTGACCCTGACCCTGACCCTGACCCTGACCCTGACCCTGACCCTGACCCTGACCCTGACCCTGGCCCTGACCCTGACCCTGACCCTGACCCTGACCCTGACCCTGACCCTGACCCTGACCCTGACCCTGACCCTGACCCTGACCCTGACCCTGACCCTGACCCTGACCCTGACCCTGACCCTGACCCTGACCCTGACCCTGACCCTGACCCTGACCCTGACCCTGACCCTGACCCTGACCCTGACCCTGACCCTGACCCTGACACCTGACCCTGACCCTGACCCACCTGACCCACCTGACCCACCCCGCCTCGCCCACTCTTGAAACCATTCCTCTGTCCCCTCTTCTGCTGTGCTGCTCAGGCCCGTCAAACCACTGTGCTGCTCCACTGCACCACCCACCCTTGCAAGCCAGGACTAGGGCTGTGAAGCTGCAAAGGGTGCCCTGACCCTGGCCCGTGCCCGTGTCCGTGTTTGTGTCCCTGCCCCAGCACCACAGCTTACCCCTGGCCCTGGCCCTGACCACGGCCCACGCCCGTACCTCAACACCACAGCCCCCTGGTCGCCTGTCTGGGCTCCTTGCCGCAGGGTGACGGCCTGATTGTGTCCACCCCCACCGGCTCAACCGCCTACAGCCTGGCAGCAGGCGGTTCCATGGTGCACCCCCAGGTACCTCTGCTAACTCCCTCCTCACACAGCCACAGGCTGCAAGGGCAGCTGCCCCGCACCTTTCCCTAACCTACCTACCAAACGAACGAACGAACAAACGCCCAAACAAACGACCGACCGACCGACCGACCACTCACCCGCCTGCCTCACTCCTGCCACCCTCTTCCCCGCCCGCCTCGTACTCTCGTGTCCTGCTCCTGATTTGTGCAGTCACCTCCTTCTCTCCACAAAACCCCACCCTCTGCCCACCCTGCTGCCTGCCTGCCTGCCTGCCTCCCTCCCAACACACACCGCAGTGACCGCCACTGCCGCGCCTAGCCGCCTGCCTGTATGGCTGGCTGCAGGTCCCAGGCATCTTGTTCACCCCTGTGTGCCCGCACAGCCTGTCCTTCAGACCCCTCCTGTTCCCGGACCATGTGCAGCTGTGCATTCAGGTGGGGGGAGGGGCAAGGGCAGGGGCAAGGGCAAGGGCAAGGGCAAGGGCAAGGGCAAGGGCAAGGGCAAGGGCAAGGGCAAGGGCAAGGGCAAGGGCAAGGGCAAGGGCAAGGGCAAGGGCAAGGGCAAGGGCAAGGGCAAGGGCAAGGGCAAGGGCAAGGGCAAGGGCAAGGGCAAGGGCAAGGGCAAGGGCAAGGGCAAGGGCAAGGGCAAGGGCAAGGGCAAGGGCAAGGGCAAGGGCAAGGGCAAGGGCAAGGGCAGGGGCAGGGGCAGGGGCAAGGGCAAGGGCAAGGGCAAGGGCAAGGGCAAGGGCAAGGGCAAGGGCAAGGGCAAGGGCAAGGGCAAGGGCAAGGGCAAGGGCAAGGGCAAGGGCAAGGGCAAGGGCAAGGGCAAGGGCAAGGGCAAGGGCAAGGGCAAGGGCAAGGGCAAGGGGGTCTGTCAGTATGCCCAGCTGAAGAGTCGTAGGGAGAAGTAGTGTCAAGCAGGGTGGTGTATGGTGTGATGGGAAAAGGTGGGTGGGCCATCATCAGTGGTGGTGGTGGTGTCAGGCTGGGTAGGGCTGGGTAGCGTAGGGGTGGCTGGCTGTCTGGGTAGGGGTGTCAGGCTGGGTAGGGGTCTCCGGATAACGCAGCGGCCCTTGAAGGTGGGCTGGAGTGGGCTGTGGGGGAGGATGGTGTGGCGTCATGTCCATGGCAGTCAGCCAGCACCCCACTGGCGTCATGATGCAGCCCTGGCGTGCCTACAGTATGATCCACCCCTCCCACCACCTGTGATGCCCAAGGCATGTCCAGGACCTCCGCCCCCTACCACTGCCCCTGCATATTATTTTTTTATATATGTAAGATTTTATAATTTCATTTGTATTTGTATTGTTGTTTATACCTGTAATATACTTGTATTCGTATTTGTATACTTGTATCAGTTGGGGCAGGTGGCAGGGCAGGCTGGTAACTGGCAGCTGCCCAAGTGGCGTGATGACCGGCTTCTGATGCCCCTGCCTCCCTGTTGACTGCCATTGTTGACTGTCGATAGTCGAGGCGTGGCTTGGCACCTGACCCCTCCCCCTCACACCCAAGCCACCGCCCCCTGCCCCCTTGCCCCATTCCCCCAGGTGCCGCGTGACGCCCGCTCCCAGATGTATTGCTCCTTTGATGGCAAGGACCGGCAGGAGCTCTTGGCAGGTCAGGGCCAGGCACCAGCACCAAGCCGGGTCAGGCACCACCCTCCCTGGCCTGACCTGCCGCCCCCCTGCTGACCTCCCCCTGACCTCACCAGAGCTTGACCCTCCCTGGCGCTGCACCACCAACCCTGCTGACAAAGCTGCCCTGCTCACATGCTGCCTCAGCCGCCCTGCTGACCTGTTGCCCTGCCCCTCCTGCTCCACTGACCCTGCTGCCCTGCCGCCCCTGCTGCCCTGCAGGGGACTCTGTCATCATCCGCATGTCGCAGTGGCCAGTGCCTACGGTGTGCTCCCAGGACCCCTCCCAGGACTGGTTCCGCGGCATCCAGGAGGGGCTGCACTGGAACGCCCGCAGGCTGCAGGCAGGGGCAGGGCACTGACCTGGCCTGGCCTGGCAGCTTGTGGGTGCGGGGGGCTGGGGCAGGGCGGGACAAGGGGAGGGGCTGCCAACCTGGCCTGGCAGCTGGCCAGTTGCCAGGTCAGGGGCTGGGGTGGCGGTGGGGTGGAGAGGCGGAGAGTGGGGTCCTGGTCTAAGGTTGGGTGGAGGGGCAGGGGGAGGGGCAGGGGGAGGGGCTGCTGAGCTGGCCGGGCTGTAGCCAGGTGGGGGGTGGGCACTGGCCAGGCCAAGCTGGACTGCCTGAAGTGGCTGCATGTGGGGAAGAGGTGGGGAAGAGGTGGGGGGTGGGGAGGCCAAGGAGTGGGGCTGGGGCCACAGGGGAGGGGGGGGCCCAAAGGGGAGGGGGGGGGAATAGGGGGGCAGGGGCGGAGCATGTGCATATTGCAAGTCAGGGTTCTCTTTCATGTATTTATGGGCGCATTATGTATTAGCAGAATCACAGGGGCAGGGACAGGGGCAGGGACAAGGGAGGGTGCTGGAGTTCAAGCGAATTGAGCTAAGAGTGCGCTTCGTCTGAGCTCAAGTGGTAGAGTGATTGAGTGAGGAGTAGAGAACAACATGAAGGGAAGGCAGGAGCGGCGGAATGTGATACCGGTGGATTTTGGTATGAAGGCCACAATGCCGGTTACGAGCCGCATGCACGACAGGCAAGCGCGGCATGCCGGTGATGGCTTACGCCGCTCGAGTAGGTCCCAAGAGTAAAGCCGGGTAGTAGTAGTAGTTGTTACACTGGGGAGCCAGTGCTTGGATGGATACAAGCCAACCTCCAAAGGTAGAAAACCATAGAGTTGAACTGAACGTAAAGCAAAAGAGGGAAATAAACTAGGAGAAGAGAACTCGGGGACCAAAGGAAAAGGAGCTTATAGAGAGCTTGAAGGAGGGGCTGAAGGAGGTAGGGTGACCAACGAGGGGTCCAGGTGGGGGAGGGGCTAAGGGAAGCGTAAGGGAGTAGGTCCAAGAGTAAAGCCGGGTTCGAGGCTGTGTGTTGCGTGCGCTAGGAATCAGAAATGGGTTAAGAGCTAGTGGGTCCCTACAACCCTCATGCTACACCAGCTACACCATGAGTTGAAACCAAACACAGGCTGCGAGCTCATTGTTGTAAAGGCTACTGATAGTGTGCCTAATGCCCACTTCAGCTCAGCCATTCTGGTGTGTGTGCCTCCAGGTCTACTACTAGCTTGAGCTCTAATACACCAATTGGGTCATTGAATACACCAATTGGGTCGGCGCACATTAAGGTTTCACCGGCTTACACCCCCCCTCCTCTACTGTGTCCTCCACTGTGTTGCACCCGTTGCACTCACAAGATTATGGCTATAAATTGTTTGTTCTTGACCCATTGGCGAGTTTATTGAAACAAATAGCACAGGCCTCTATCAGTTTGACACTTTCAAAGTTACATCATGTTCACCAGGTAGATTCAAGGCCACGGCATGCAACGACCCACCATGCCCGCCCCCCCTCAACCCATCATTGCAGGAGTCCACCTCATTCAGCCTGCCCACCCCTTCCCAGCCCTTCCCCTCGCCCCCTCCCCAAGCCCACCCCCTTCTAGCCCACCCCTCCCAGTCAGACCCTCCCAACTCTCTTGAAAAGAGGGTGTGTACTTTACACGCGTTTTATTTATGCACATCAGTGTGTAGAGGACTCGCTTGGCTACACGGAATGCCTGTACTAAGCTCTATCGAATGTGTACATGAGGCACTACCTGGTCGTGAACCTTGCATACATTTTGTGGGCAGATATCACCATGCACGCCTCCTCCACTCGGGGGACCCCAACTAACAGAAAACCTACCCCTGGTAGTAGGACGGCTGTAACTCTGCACTCCCTGCGCCAAATATTATGCTAGATGATTCACAATGTAGACAACCCAGCCAGCTACATTTCACCCACTTAATGGTATTATCCAGTCAGTAGGCCGTGCACAGCAAAGCATCAAAGTTAGTAATTCAAACTTAAGCCGTTGCGGAGCATGCAGTCATCGCTGCGACCGCCCGCGTTGCTTAGGCTGCTCTACACGAGCATGCGCATCGGCAGCAGCAGTCGGATCGGAAAGCGGATGCGGCAATGTGGCAATGAGCCCACCTCCCCCCCATACCTGGAGGGCAATGCCACAGCTCGACCATTTTGACTTACAGTATGCTACTTACTAGGTACCATTTTGACTTACAGCATGCTATGCTAGGAATCACCTAGCATGGCATCTGGCGCAGTGAGTGCCGAGTTACAGCCGTTCTACTGCTAAGGGTCGGTTTCCTGTCATTTTCTAACACAAAACTGACATGCTTCATTTGGCAAGTTACATTTACACTTCACCCTCCTAGAGGGGGAGGGCGGCCAAGCAGGCTAACGGCTGACGGCTTAAGCGGTGTAAGCCACCTATCACATATCACATTTACACTTCTATATTGTACACATTTTCAGTATTGTACAGCAATGTTGTACAGCCTAGCCTCTGGCTCATTTGCAGCACCCAGCCCTCCCGACACTCCGCTTGCACACCCCGTTGTCAGCCCAGCCCAGCCCAGCTATTCAGCTTGTCAGCCCAGCCCAGCCCAGCTCTTCAGCTTGTCAGCCCAGCCCAGCCCAGCTCTTCAGCTTGTCAGCCCAGCCCAGCCCAGCTCTTCAGCTTGTCAGCCCAGCCCAGCCCAGCTCTTCAGCTTGTCAGCCCAGCCCAGCCCAGCTCTTCACTCTGCACAAGCACTTGCCACCCGCTAGAGACCCTCAATGCTGATCTAATAAAACACAGGCAGGGGTCGCATGCCGTCATCAAGATCCCCTGCTCATCTGAAACAACATGCTCCATAGTGCACAGGTAAAAATAAACATCCTGCAGTGCAGGTAATGAAATGCGCTGGTGGGACATGGGCAAAAACACAGATCGCATGCTCGTGCCCCTCGTAGCCCATCCCAGCTGCAGCCTGCGCGAATTGCCAGGCGGACAGTCTCAAGGAAGCCCTCAAGAAGAAGGGAGGCCTGGCAGCCCCAAAGCTGGCGGCCCAAGCGTTGCACACCACCACCGTCAACTGCTCTCACCCTCAGGCCACAACAGGCCACAGTGGGCCAAACCTGGCCACAGCGTTCTTTCAGCTCCTGCCTCCCCACCACCCTGTGCACCAGCAACCCCCATGCCACCCTCCTCCCCGCATGCACCCCAGGCGGTGAGAGCGGTGTCTGCCTTCACTCCAGGCCACCCACTGGCCCCACCCCACATCTGAAACCGGAACAGCAACCAGCAGCACCTGAGTCATAGGCGTGAGAGGCACGGGGTGGGCTCCACCAAGGTAGGCACTGGAGCAGGCACCCTGGGCATTGCACAGCAGCCCCCTCCCCCTCCCCCCACGCCCTCCACACCAGCAGATACGCCAGTCGCTGCAGCGCTAGGGTCAGGAGCAGCAGCAGCAGCAGGTTGGGGAGGGTGGAGGGAGTAGGGGGAGCTGGTGGGGGTCTCTTGCGAGGCTGTGTTGCGGTCAGGCGGCACGTCCAGGGCTGGGTTGGCGGTGAAGAAGGAGGCTGGCTTGAGCTGGAACCCAACGACCTGATGGGACAGGAGCAGGCAGGGGGGGCACAGGGGGCAGGCAGGGCAGGGTCAAGTAAGGGGCAGGAGAGGGGCAGAGCCTGGCTGGGCCAAGCGAGCTGTTGACAAGTCAAGGTGTGCAGGGGGCTGGCAGGTGTGCAGGGTCGGGGTGGGCCCAGGCCGGGAGGTTGGATGTGGATTATGTGGCAGGTTTAGAGGTGACGGTCAGTGCTGGTCAACAGGTAGGGCTGCTGGCTTATCTGACCTCCACCGGCATGATGGGGAAGTCCTCAATGCGCGGGTTGTGTGTCACGCCAAAGGAGTACCACACCACTGGGTCTGCACCCGCCAGGCTGCGGACCTGCGGGGTGGGCCAGGGCCAGGGCCAGGGCCAGGGCCAGGTCAGGGCGGCTATCAGCCAGGCCCATGTTTTGTTTCAGGTGATCAAGACAATCAGGCCAGGTCTGGTCGGTCAGTTAACCAGGCTTGGCACTGCTGATGAGATGCTGCCAGTGGAGCTGCTTCAGCGAGGCAGGCTGTGAGGCAGGCACTGGAGGCCATGCAAGGCCAGGGCCCACCTGCTGCGTCCAGCGGCCCAGCCCCATGCACTCCTTGGATTGCACCACATGCTCGCCAGCTGGGTAACGCTGGTCGTCAGCGTGAGGTGTGACCCACAGGTTCTTGGTCGCAAACAGGCCGCGCTTGCGCACCAGACTGCCCTCCTGCTCCACCGCACCAGCACCAGCACCACACACACCACCTGACACAGCCGCCCCACACCGGCAGGCTGATGCCATGGACAGTGATGGTGCAGATGATCACCTCCATCCATCGCCTGTGATGATCACTGCCACTGCCTGAGCCTGAGCCTGAGCCTGAGCCGGAGCCTGAGCCTGAGCCTCAGCGCAGCTCTGGCCTGGGGCCTGGGTGTACACCTGAACCTGACTGGCCTGACCTGACCTGCTCGGCTCGGCCTCACTCTGGGCTGGGGGCCTGGGGCCTTGAGCCTTGGGAGACTGAGGGACTAAAGAGACTGGCGCTCGCCACCCCCCACCCCACTCCGATGGGGCCAGGGTCTCAACATACTGGTGCTTGCTACCCCCCACCCCCCACCCCCACCCCACTCCCCTCCCCTTGTCCACATAATGGGACGGCGGCGAGCCACACTGGACTGCAGCACCCGCCTGCCCCATCCTCTCATTCTCATGGGCTGCCTGACCGCCCCGTGCCCCAGCAGCACCTCCCTCCCCCAGGGTTGGGGATAGCCCCCTATCCCCCTACCCTGACCCTAACCCCCTCACCAACTGCCTGGCCGTAGCCATGTGGGGCTGGGCCAGCTCAGGCCTCCCAGCAGCATGTTGCACGGCTGACCAGGCAGCTACATGGCTTGCCCCTCCCCCAGGCTTGACCAGCTGGCATCATGCGTACAGAGCCTGCCTGCCTGCCTGCCTGCCTGCCTGCGTCAGCCTTGTTCACCAGGCCACCGCATGCTGAGCTGACCCTCCCCGCCTGGTGACAGCTACTCACCCTCTTGCGCCCTACCCCTCCACCCTGGCCTGCCCTGCCTGCTCCGCTCTGGCCCTCACCCCTGGCCCAGCCCAGCTCCACCCGCGTGCCCTGCGCTGCGCTGTTCCTCCACACCAAGCTTGGCCAGAGCCTACTCCACCCCAGCAGCCTGCCTGCCCACTCATTGTCCCAACCTGGGTGGCCTGGATGACCCCTGGGGGATTCCTGATCAACCCAAGGGCTGATGGGGTGATGGGGAGGGGCATGCCTCCCAATGGAGCTCCCACAGCACCAGTGGGCCTGCAAGGCCTGCTCTGACCCCTACCCGCACCCAATGGATGAGGGCTGCTGGGTCAGGGCCAGGGCCAGGGTCAGGGTCAGGGCCAGGGCCAGGGCCAGGGCCAGGGCCACAGTCAGGGCCAGGGTCAGGGTCAGGGTCAGAGTCAGGGTCGGAGTCAGGGGTTGTGGGCCGAGCAGGGCAGGAGGAGTTGCGTGTAAGGGTCAGGGTGGCAGGAAGGCTCTGCCAAGCATGAGGTGGGGGTGGCCTGGCCTAGGGTTCATGAGGTGTGCCAGGTCAGCAGCAGTGGTCGAGGGTGGTGGGGGCCAGGGTGATGGTGAGGGTCTATGAGGCTGTGGACTGAAGGGGGGCTGGCCTAGGTCTGTCCTAGGATGTCCCCAGGGGCTGTGTGGGTGGCGTGTGAGAGAGGGGGTCAGCAGCCACCCAGATGACAGTGTCCAGCCCAAAGACGAGGTGAGAGGTGGGGCGGTGCTGCAAGGGCACCCAGGGGCTCCTCGCCCTCAGCCTGGCAATGCACCTCTAGGAGCCTTCTCTGCCGCCTATTATATCCAAGAGATCCAGGTGAGGTGAGTGATAGCTGGGTGTGTCAGCACCACTGCCCCCCTCTCACCCCTTCTTCCCCCTGCCACCCAAAGATTCCCCTCCACCCTACTTACCCTTCCCCTGCCCTCCCTACATCACCCTCGTCACCCCACCCCCCACAACAAGCCAGCAAGCAAGCCTGCTGCTGCAGTACAGCCACGTGCACTGGTGCGCATGAGACCATGTACAACCGAGTAGCAGCTGAGCAGACGTGGCAGCTGAGCAGACGTAGACAGACCCGAGCTGCACTTACAGCATGGAGAGCACGTGGTGTGACCAAGGATGGGGTGAGCAGGGGTCTGGTGAGCATGGCTATGGCCAGGGTCAGAGGGGTGGGGCGGGGGGGGTCGGGGCGGGGGAGGGGCATCATCAGAAGCTGGCAACTGGCAGACAGGCAGGCAGTGGCTCACCTGGCCTCCTACTGGCCAGGGGGTGGGGGCGCCCGCCACTGCCCCGCTGCTGCCAGTGCCACTGCAGGAGCACCACCCCGGGCCGACTAGGCTGATGCTCGGCCAGGTCAGCAGGGGAGTTTGAGCTGACCTGGCCTAACCTGGCCTAACCTGGCCTGACCTGACCTGACCTGACCCATCCCCTGCTCCATTGCTTTATCAGGCATCTAAGGGTGCTGCTACTATAGCTGCTGGGTAACTGTTTTCTACAGTTTTGAACTGCAAACTGCTGTGCTGCCACTGCCCTGCTGCTCTCATGTTGAGATGCCTTTGCTGCCGCATTATGGTTGCTGTCCTGCTAGCACTGCTCTGCTGCTGATCTGATCATAGCTGGTCATAGCTGTGCCTGCTGCTGCCCCCTCACAGCCTCCACTACTACTGCTGGCTGCCGCGCTGCATGCATCCCGCCGCACAATCTTGACTTGGCTGTTGATGGGATGGCAACGAACTTGACAGCGTAGCAGTTCAGTTGCAACATGCTGCAATCAATTTAAGCTACTCCCACCAAGGCATACCCTGACCCTGACCATACACTAACGCACACCCAAGCACAACATAGGCCAACCTGACTGACTGATGGAGGAGTAGGGACTCAGGGCGCCTCTCCCTGCACACCGCTGCTGCCCTCACGGCCTCCCTCCCTGCCCCTCTCCAGTCATCAGCAACAGGGAGGAGGAAAACAGGGGTGGGTGGGCAGCAGCAGGTTGGGGAGGGGTGGGGACCCATACTGGTCAACCCTTGCTACCAAGCTGTCTCCCTGTCCCGAAACCCTGAATGTGGCTCTGCCCTGCTTCCTTAGCTGGCCGATCTCCACCCAGCGCAGGCCATGAGCAGCTTCCAGCAACTTCCAAATGCCAGGACTACAGAGCTGTGTAGCAAGCCTATACATGTCTGACTGCCATGGCACGGTTGAGCATTGCGTGCGACCGATGGTGGGTTTGGGGCAGGGCCCTAGCAGAAAGGCGCACCTGGGCCATGAGGTGTGGCGTCACTCCAGGCAGCAGGCGGTACGCCACGGGCTCCCCGCTCACTGGGTTTATCACACTAGGGTTCTTCATCTTCCAGCAGCGGGCGCCACCAAAGTCTGCTTCACACTGGGCCTGGCACACGGGCAAACGAGGAGCATTCAGCGAGTCAGTAGTCAGCATACCACAGTCAGAACCCTGAACACCACCAGCCTCAGTCCCAAACGACCCGAGCCCCAAACAGCCCTAGACCTGAACAACCCTAGACCTGAACAACCCTAGACCTGCGCAACCCTAGACCTGCGCAACCCTTGCCCTGAACAGCCTCTCTGCCTTACCTGGTCAGTATCCAGCAAGTCCCTTTCATGCATGATGAAGCCATTGGCGTGGGGGTTGCCCGGCCCAGGAGGGAGGGGCCTGGCCGTGACCTCGCTGACCACCACCTGCCGCCCCCCCTCAGGGTCATCAATGGCCGGGTCCAGGCGCATGCAGAAGAAGTGCTGCATGGCAGGAGGGGTGGGCAGGGGGTGGGCAGAGGTGGGCAGCAGGTGGGCAGCAGGGGTTGGGCCCATCCCTCCATCAGCCAAGCAGCGCGGTGACCACCAGAGCTCTGTAGCCATCTACCTCACCCCGCCACCTCGCCACACACTGCCCCGCCTGACAACCCTGGGCGCACCCCAGCTGGCGAGTCCTTGTCTGGGCTGTGCCTACCCACCGGCCTAGACCCCTGGCCATGCATGACTCCGCCACACACCCAGCCCTGACCAAAACATGCTCCCCGGCTTCTCGCCCGTTCCCAGCTGACCGGTCCTGATGTGGACCGGCCCTGATGAGGCTGAGGATGGGGATGAGGCTGCCTGCCCGCCCTCCCTGCCCGCTTCAGCACACACCCATGCCTGACTGCCCTGGGCCCACCTCAGCTGGCAGCAACACACTCAGCCCAGCCCAAAATGCACTCCCCAGCTGAGCCCCAGCCCAGCTGGGTCCCGGCCCTGATTGGGGTCGGCCCTGATCAGGGTTAGCTCTGATGAGGTCGCTGCCTGCGCACCCTCCCTGCTCGCCTGGTGCACAGTGGCATTGACCCCCTGGGCTACTCGCACGCCATGGCGGGGCAGCTGCTCCCCCAGTGGCGCCATGCTGGTGGACAGGATGCCGGTCAGCTTCAACTCAAACCCGATGGCACCATCCTGCAGCCAGCGGGAGGAGGAAACAGCAACATCCTGCAGCCCCCAAAAGGGAGTGAGATGAGGGTGGCCCTGGTCATGAATGCGTTTGTCCAGCCACCTCGCTCCCAAGCCTGTGACGCCTTGACTTGCCGAGGGGGACACCTGCACCCCCTGCCCCTGCCACCCTGCCCCGCCGGCACCTCTTGCACCACAGACTTGACTTGGTTTGACGACATGACCACGCGGCCGTTGGGCTGTATAGGATGGCCCTTGAGGGCACTGGGGTGGCCCCCCTAGGCCCCTGCCTCCACTCACCTGGTACAGGTACCAATAGCAGCAGTACTCGTAGTTCACTGCAGGCAGGCAGGCAGGCAGGCGGGGCGATCAGGCAGGCAGCAGGCAGGCAGGCACATTGCTCGTCATCGACTACCACACCTCACCACCGCATGATCTCCTCCTGCTCCTCCCGGCTTACCCTCCCCTGCTCCCTCCGCCCCTCCTGTCCCTACCACAGCTGTACCAACTGGTACCCTTCCACTCTCCCCCTGCCCCCTAACTGCCTGCAAGCCCCGCGGCAACAGCCACAGCCCTGGCGGCCGTTACCCTGGCCACACTCTGTCAAAGTACAGCCCCAAGGCACCCACTGAAGGTGGAGATGGAGGAGATGACGAGGCGGCGGGAGCGCCGCGTCTCAACGTGGCCCGTGCGGCAGTCATAGTGCTTGTGCTGCACAGGCAGACAGACAGATAAATACTCTGGCCCTGGCAGCGGGCATGCATCCTGGCAGGAGGGCGTCGTCGGGCGTGGCCCCTTGTCTCGGCCCTCTCCCCGGCCCTTGTCATAGTGCCAGTGCTGCTGCTGTTGCTGCTGCTCACAGCGCTGCTGCTGCTACTGCTGCTGCTGCCGCTTGACTTCACCCCGAGCTGCTCACAGCATGTTGGTAAGAGATGGGATAGTGATGGTGCGTGGTGCAGGTCAAATGGTCAAGGTCAGCAGCTGCACACAGGATGGTGCGTGCTGGTGCACACACGCAGGCTGGACAACCAGGGAAGAGACTGCTATGGGCGTCCTTGCGGTGCGGTGGCACGCATGGGGTATGAGCAGGGAGCGCCAGAGCTGAGCTCAAGGCCAGGCAGGGACGTGGCCATGTCCTGCCTGACCGGTCTCTCGTCGCCAGAGCTGGCCAAGCCACCATGCAGCACCATGCGGCGGTATGGCTGCATGGCACGCTGCAAGGCTGCGCACCAGGATGCCGGCATCCTCCTCATGCATACAAACTGCCTTGCGCAGCAGCACTGGCGCCCCCTGGCTGTCGTTCAGCACGGCGTCAAAGTAGTGGATGTGGCCAAGACAGTCACAGCCTGGAGGGCAGGGGCAGCAGGGGCAGCAGGGGCAGCAGGGGCAGCAGGGGGAGGGGTGAGGATTGGTTGCAGACATGGCTGTCAGCGGGTGGTAAACAGGGTGCACAGCCTCGCACCATGCCAGGCCCTAGGTTATGTGTAGGGAAGGGGCAGGGGCAGGGGCAGGGGCAGGAGTAGCAGGTGGCACGCCACGGGCAGCAGCAGCGGCTATGGTATCAGAGCAGCAGATGAGGCACGCTGTGGGCAGCAGCCAGGGTGGTGGCAGCAGGGGCAGCAACAGGGTCGATGATGGCAGCAGCAGCAGCAGCAGCAGCAGCAGGGGTTGCAGCAGGCGGAGGAGCTGTTTCAGACCTACCCACCCAGCTCTAGGCTGTTGGCGCACAGGCCCATCCCGTAGTCACCCACATCCAGTGCGCTCTTGCGGACGTAGGGGTAGCTGCGGTCAGGCAAGCAGGCAGGCATGGTGGCTGGGTGGCTGGGTAACTGGTAGGCAGGCAGGCAGGCAGGCAGGCAGGCAGGCAGGCAGGCAGGCAGGCAGGCAGGCAGGCAGGCAGGCAGGGGCGGGAGGGGAGGGGCTGGTCACTGACTTAGGGTCCCCATAGGGCACGATCATCTCCACCAGGCTTGCCCTGTGCAGCACTGGACGCAGCCGCCCCCCATCCTGGTAGCCCAGGCCATGCAGCACCAGGCCCTCACGCGCTGTGAAGCCCACCCGCAGCTGCCACTTCTGCCACTGCACCAGGCTGCCCTGCACCTGGAAGGAGGGCCCCTGGGTGGAGGCAGCAACAGCAGCAGGGCAGGCTGCTTGCACATGTGCTGCGCTCGGCTTGGATAAGAATAGCAGCAGCAGCAGCCCAGGCCAGGCAGCAGGGGCCGTTGCAGGCAGCCATCGCCAGGGCAAGAACATCATGGTTGGCTTAGCCCAAAGCAGCGGCAGGGCAAGCACACATAGGGTTAGGGTTAGGGTCGCTGAGCAGCCTACAGCTCAGCTTCATTGAAGCACAGCAGCATGAGCTAATGAATTAGGGAGGCAAGCAGGGGTAGGGCGACGTTGGGGTCTGCTTTTGGCTGGAGGGAGGAGGGTTTGACTCAGGGGCTGAGGTGCTCAGGGCGTCACAGGGCTAGGCACTACAGGGTGAAGGCAAGAGGGGTGAGGGCTGTACCCAGGGTGAGAGCATGACCCAGGTGCGCAGGGCCCAGGTGCCAGGTTGAGTTGGTCACACGTGAGCTTTCATGAGTCATAAGGGTTCAGGTGCTGGGAACTGGCTCCACATGAGTGTCTGAATCAGTCAAGAACAGGTATCACCAGCCATCAGCCTCATGGCACTGACATTATGCGTTTGTGTTCCAGTGACAGGATTTGAACCAGGGCACTACCTCAGCCCTAGGGGTGCCTGATCAGGCCCTGTCGCTGCCGCCCTCTCACCAGGGGCTGCACTATGTCCAGCGGCTTCAGGTCAGTGCGCCAGGCCAGGTCAGGGGGCAGCAGGTCGCGGTGATAGTTGTGTTCCTGCACCAGGCGAGCCTCTTCACCTTTCAAGCTCCATGCGCTAGGTCGTCCACCTACCACTCCTACTGCAGCCTACTGACCCACCTACTGACCCGCTGGTGCTGGTGCCGCTACCTACTGCCCTACTGCCTTTGCCCTGCCTGCCTCACTGCTGCTGCACCTGCCGCCCGGTACCAGCTGCGGCCCTGCCGCTCCTGCCTTGCTGCTGCCTTGACTGCTGCACTGCACCACTGCTGCAGCCGGCTACTGTTGGGCTCATGGCAGCTGGTGCTGCGCCCGGCATCCAGTGGCTGGCAGGCGGCTGACCTTCATAGGTGCAGGGGGGGCCCGGCTGTACTTGTCAATGTGCACCACTTGGCCGCTGTTCAGGTCAACTATGGGTACCAGGTCCAGCGGGTGGGCATACCTGGTGGGGCAGGGCAGCAGCAGCAGCAGCAGCAGCAGCATGTAGAGGGGAAGGGGTTCAGTTGTGATGGAGGCTAGGGAGGCTTGGTCTTGTGGGCCACGGACAGTGGCTGCCATGCAATAGTCTCAGGCAGCAGTGAGCTGGTCTGAACAGTCTGGGCAGGGGCAGAGGCAGCAGGCTGGCCTTACAGGTCATCATCAGCACCAGAAACCTGAGGGTGCCTGGCTGCAGTACCTGATCATCACCAGCACCTGGCTCCTAGGCTCTCCTAAGTGCAAGTGCCTGCCTACATCCTCAAGCTGTACATACCTACTACAAGCAGACCCTGCTGCCCCTTCTCTCCTCAACACTGACGGCCTTGCTCCTGCCGCCCATGTCCCATCTCTGCTCATTACCCTCCTTTCCCTTCTCCACCATGCCTGCCCTCCTCATCCCATCCACCGTGGACCTCACTCCTTTGCAATGCACCTCACTCCTCAAACATGGACCTCACATTGCCTGACATCACAAACACAAGAGCAGCCCATGCCCAGCCTCACTCATTGTCACCCGCGCGCGTGCGCAGGTACAAGAAGCCCTGCATGAGGCGCCTGTGGTTCAGGTGCTCAGGGGCTCCGTGACACGCCCAGGTGTCACACGCCACCAGGGCCATGTCAGTCACGCCATACCGCTCCAGCAGCAGGGCCCGCAAGCCAGGGTCAGCCTACGACAGGTACATCAGCTGCAGTTTGTAGTACAAGTATAATGAGTGAGAGAGTTAAGAGTGAGGAGGC
>JASKMD010000006.1:14933088-15066854 GCA_030144725.1 Haematococcus lacustris
ACATGGACATCACGCTGTCCTGTCTGGCAAGGCTGAGGTAGATGAGGCAGGAGGGTTGGTGGTTAGGGGTTAGTGGTTGTAGGCATCATGGGGTCCCAGGGTAAGGGTAAGGGGAGAGGGCACTCTACGGGGGTGAGCCCCCCCACCTTCATGATTTCCTCAGCGTAGAAGTTGTCGTCAGGCGTCGTCATGGGTTGCACACCAGGCAACTGCAGGGGCCACGCAAGGTTTGGTGATAGACCCTGTCTCCCTAGTCAGTGCCTTCCTCGCAAAACAAAGCTCACCTAGCCTCCCACCCCGCCTTGGGCAGCGAGTGCCCCTCTCTGCTGTCCCCAGCAG
Source organism: Haematococcus lacustris (assembly GCA_030144725.1). Taxonomy (NCBI): domain Eukaryota; kingdom Viridiplantae; phylum Chlorophyta; class Chlorophyceae; order Chlamydomonadales; family Haematococcaceae; genus Haematococcus; species Haematococcus lacustris. The sequence goes on from JASKMD010000006.1 coordinate 14,933,428, forward strand.
CTCACCTCCTTCCACGTCACCATTCGAGCACCTCCTGCCACACCCCTGGCTGCCCAGAGCAGGGCAGATAGGTCCACAACAGCCTCCAGCACCAGCCCTGCCTCGCCGTACTGTGGCGCGATCAGGATGCACTGGGCAAGGCGGGGCAGGAGGCCTGCGCGGCCCGCCTCGTAAGCCAGGAGCTGAGCCTTGGGAGGTTCCTGTCGTGCAAGCCGTGCGTCGGTGAGCATGCAATGTTGCAAGGCGGGCAAGCGTTGTGCACACACTCGCCTGCAGCATGACGGAGTTGAACCGCAGTACTCCATAATCACGTGCTGCGTGCTTGCGACAGCAATCGCTCGCTGCCTGCACTTCCTGGGGCGAAAGCTGGTCGAGTGGGTGCGACCGAGACAACTTGCCAGTACGAGGGCGGCATTGCCACCCAGCCTCCGCCACCGCTTCCACCACCACGCTGTCAGCGCCAATAGTGGCCACAAACTCTACATCAGCGAACACAACTTCGTTCAAATATACGAACACCGCAGGATGTAGAACCAAGGCAGCAAGATGCAGGGTTGTCGTACTTCCTTGTTGCGGTGCGAGTGCAACCCTAGTCTACACAGCCCTAGTCCTCACTGACTCTAGCTCTATATGCACGGTCGTTACCACAGCGGCGCACCATTCGTCAATGACATGGTTTCAATGTTTTATCGGTGGATGTCAACAGCGTGCCGGAGTTATGCAGGTTGTTTGCGTTTGCGAAGCTTGGACTACGTTCGACCATTAACTTGGTGGTGGAGCTGGCGGATGCGGGGGGCGGAGATGTGCTGAGTCGCGCCAGTGCAATCGGTTCAAGGGTTCTTAAGGAATGAGGGCGCGGTGGCCCCGGTCGGTTGGCAGCAACTGGCCCGTGCAGCTAGTTGCGGTAAACTATGCGTCTAGACGGGAAGTTTGGTGTTTTAAGGCGTCACACCCCATTTGTAACGTCCGTAGCGCGTTTCCTGGTGCGACCAGACGACTGTGCATAGAGCGACGGAGCATTGTGATCATTGGTAGACGAGCCCTTCATATGTTAATGCTAAAAAGCTGAACACACCCTTCACATGTCCAAGGCGTTTTTTGTTGGAGACCAGAAGCTATTCGATGGATGCCAGCTATTTCCCCCTACACGTTGCTTGATAGTTTGACAAGCACGGCTTGCTCATTGAAGCACTAGCGGCACTGCAAACACTGTTTGGCTCAGTTTCTAGCTTACAGATTACTTCAATACATACACAGTGGCATCCAACTGGTTTCTGTACCTGACGGTGCGTTAGCTCAGTGGTAGAGCGGCTGACTGCAGATCAGCAGGTCCTTGGTTCAAACCCGAGACGTACCTTTTCACGCCCGGTCTGGAGCTTTCAATCCGCTGCTGGCGCAAGTGTTGAGATTACCGCGCCAGCCGGATCAGCTCTGCAATGACTGGCGAGTGGCCCTGTGATGAGCCGCTGGGCCATGAGCACAGCCCACCTGATCTGCAGGATGGCAGCCCCCAGCTAGTCAAGTGGAATATCTCTTGCTGCGCCCAGCCTGGAGCCAGCAGCATGACCAGCCAATGTGGGGCCTGATGTCGTGCCCGGCAGTGGTCCCACGCAAGCCCCCACAGGCACCATGCAGCAGCCAGGCCGCTACACTGGAGATAGGCTCAGAGCTTGGACCCGGCATTCCCCCGCCAGCCAAGCGCATCAAGGGCACCAAGGCTGAGCCGGCAGTTGAGCCCACCCAGCCCACCAAGTGCAAAGGCAAAGCCTAGGGCAAGGCTGCCAACGCCGAGCCAGCACCACAGCCAGGCAGGTGGCTGGACAGGGACTGCAAGGCAGCGTTGAACATGCAGCGCGTTGGGGAGACTAGTACTGGCCAAACCAGGAAGCTCTGCCAGCCGAGGGCAAGGAGTACCCAGGCCTGGGCTACAAGAGGCTGCGAAACAAGCCACCCAAGGATCAGCAACAACAGCCAAAGTAGTGTGTGCCCCTCATCAAATTGTCATGAGCTCACAATAAGTGCATGCATGTCATTCCAATTCTAGACCATAGCCCTGTTACAGTGCGTGTAGGTGGTAAGGCAGCCCATGCTGTGTGCCATGTGCCACGTGCGTGGGAACATAACTCCACACAACCCCTTAACACCTTTGTAAGTTGTCCCTAGTGGTCCCAAGCGATCCCTAGCGCTCCGACTCTATTGGGGGCACTAGTGAGGGACGAGGGAGCTGGCAGGCTACAGCTACACTACAGCTATCACCTAATTGTGCAGCCATGTTCAAGGCCATGGCCATGTCCATGGTATTTGCACAAAGTAACCCGTGCCTCCTGCCTACATCTCTGAATACATCTATGCAAGCATTAGATGTAAATGGACGCTTCCCGCTCCGCAACCCACCCATCAACACCCACACCTAAGAAAAAGCGCAAACCTGTAACCGCTTACCCGTGCCTCCTGGTCTTCTCGCCACCAATCCAGTAGCAGCACACAATAGCACGCACCGTGATTAACCTCGCGCACCCCTGATGCCTTCGTTTCGCCATACGGCAATTTGCAGGCGCCGCAGTGATGGTAGGCAAGCAGCTTGTTGACAGCATGCATATTGCTATGTGAGGTTCTGGCTGATTGTGGTGGACATTGGCAACTGCAGCGATGGACTGCCGATTATAGTAGATCACAGTATCATAGTCTATTAATGATTGTGATATGGTTGGTGATTAAATGCTTAGAACTGTTGTAAGTACGCGGGCATGTAACCTAGAACTAATATGTCGTTGCAGCGCTTGATAGGGGATGCAACGAAACAGACAACGCAAACGTAACCGTGATGCCTCGGACAATGAAGTTAACCGCGAGCTCGAGGCTCAACAAGAGCCAAGCCAGGCACGGAAGAACAAGAAAGCCAACGGAGAAGCGCGCTGGGACCGACACGACAAGAACACCTGGGATGGGAATTAAATGTGAACTCCACATCGTGATGAGGGTGGTGTCCGTTGCAGGTTTAGAGGCGGGAGCGGTCATGGCGCCCGAAGTGGACGAGACGCGGCTTCACGCAAATCCAACTTGTGCTTTGGTGAAGGCCTACCGTACGAGGGCGTTGCTCGGGAGCTTGCTATTGGCAATCATGGTGCGCAGCTGGTTCACGCTGGTCAGGGTGCTTGCGGAGGGGCAGGAGGTCTTCGAGGAAACCTGAGCTGAGGACGCGGTCATCCCGAAGTTGGGAGAGCGAAACCTGTTCCTGCAGCTCGGCCGCAGTTTGCCTCATCCCGGAAGGCGGTATCGGCCCAACGCTGTTGTTGAGGATGTGATGGCCGCGTACCCGCACCTCCACGCCCGCCTCAATGTTGTACCTCGTTATGAGTACGACGCCAACACCGTGGACAACGTGGGCACCAAGCCGGAGTCCAGCTTTGCCAATTGCCTCACGGAGTTGTTCCCCCGGAGGCTTGAGCAAGCGGTGGCTCTGGCTGGAGCTAGGGTCATCGCTGGCTCACACGAGCACCGACGCCACTTTCGGCTGCCCACACTCCTAGAACTTTGTCCCTGCATTTGTCCCCGCATTTTACCGACCTTGTCCGATCGGGCTGGAATTTTGATAGAAGAAATGTATTTCGAAAAAAAACAAAAACTGATGCGCTGTGGCCCGCAACCTATCCCTGCACTCATCCTTGCACTTACGCCACAGAATAACAGCGCAGCCGCCTTTGATTTTTTCAGAATACTTTTCTGATAAATATGTTTTACTTTCTACAAACTACCATCTATCAAAATTTCAGCCCGATCGGACAAGATCGGTAAAATGCGGGGACAAATGCAGGGACAAAGTTCTAGGAGTGCAAGCGCAGCGTGAGCACAGCTGGCTGGCCTGGAGTGTGCAGGGGAAGGAGGTGACCTGGCTACAGGGTGCGGGTCAGGGTGCGGGTGGGGTGGTGCCTACTGATGCCATGCGGGGTGGAATGGCAGGGCAACGGAGGCTGTTGGGGCTGGGTTAGGGGGTGGTGACGAACGACGCCTGGTTGGAGAAGGGGGTCAATTGGGGCAACCAGTTGCGCAATGCAGTGGACACCAGCAGAGAGCTGGAGGAACCCCGCGTCAACTGGCAGGCGGACTGGGCGGATTGGAAGGCAGTTGGGGGCCAACGCAACACCAGGCCCTTCCGCCCCCCCTTCCCCTTTGCAATCACACCCGGTTGCAGCTGCAAGGCGCACCACATCAAGATTGACACCCATGCCCTACATGGTTTGCTGCGTACTACTGGCATGCTGCCAGCGAACGTCACTTTAGAGGAGAAGTTCGGAAGTGGTGTGGTGAGGAGGGGTCGCAAACTCGGGCCCAAGGACAGTGAGGTGAGTGATCCTTCACAGTGTTCATGTCCGCCACTGCTTTGGTTGTGGCGGGTTGCTGGAGGCATAATGTTTGAGGCAGATTGCTTGTGGTCTTTGGGTCATTTCAACTATGTTGAGGTGGCAGATGTTGGCTGAAGGTGGCCAACCCGTGGAACGCATTTCAGCCCAACCTCGCAGCCGTCCGGCCCAATGTGGGGCAGATATTCGGGCAAATGGTGCACACTGACGAGGTCGCGAACAATGTGATGTTCACGCGGCCCAAGCCGGCAGAGCCGTCAGGCGAGCAGCCTTGCATGGGCAAGGAGGAGGGCGTTGTCGACCCGCCGGCGCACCTGGACTCCGATTGGCTGGGCTGCGACCCTAGGAAGACGAACAGTGCGAGTGTGGCCCATGAGGAGCGGTACCCCTCCGGCGCTGAGAAGTCCGTGTGGCAACGCAGCCTGATTGCGGGGCAACATTACCGGCAGAGCGGCATGACGGAAAACGCCAAGGTGTCCAAGGCCTAGATGGCCGGCATCAAGCCTCCGCAGGATGATTTGCTGCAAGTCACCAAGTACATCGTCTCGCTGCAGCGGTACTGGTAGTACCTTGTCATGGTGCTGGCCACCTGGCCCACCATGTGGGCCGATCTGTCCAAGCCGCGCTGGTCCAACGCCAGGTTCCAGCTGTACGGAGGCAAGCAACGCACGGTGGCCACAATGACCAAGGTACGCTGCACCTCGGCTGCCACGGGTCGCCCCCTTGCACTGGCCTATGGGGCTGCAGACTTCAGCGGCATCGGCACCATTAGCAGCAGTGTGCTTGTCAAGCAGATGTTGCGAGAGGCATGCAATCCACCCCAAAGATAAAATCAGGTCAGAAGAGCAAAGGGCGGAGGCTTGGCGGCTCGTGGCGTAGATGTAGGGATTTATGAAGGGATGTAGGGACGTTGCAATGACGATGCATGGACGAGTGCAGGTACACACGTAGTGATAATGCAGGGACGATGCAGGGAATACTGCAGGGACTAGTGCAAGGATGAAGGGACTGATATTATGGACAATGCCGGGATCGATGCATGTATCGATGCATGGATTGATGCAGGGACGAGTGCAGGGATTGATGTAGGGGTCGATGCACGGACGAGTGAAAGGATCAATGAAAGGACGAGTGCAATGGTGTAGGGATGGATGCAGGGACCGATGCAGGGATCGATGCAAGGGTCGATGCAGGGATCGATGCTGCGACGGATGCAAGGACCGATGCAGGGATCGATGGACCTTACATTGCCTAGCATCACGAATGCAAGAGCAGCCCATGCCCAGCCTCACTCATTGTCACCTGCACGCGTGCACAGGTACAAGAAGCCCTGCATGAGGCGCTTGTGGTTCAGGTGCTCAGGGGCTCCGTGACACGCCCAGGTGTCACACGCTACAAGGGCCATGTCAGTCACGCCGTACCGCTCCAGCAGCAGGGCCCGCAAGCCAGGGTCAGCCTACGGCGGGAACATCATCTGCAGTTTGTAGTACGAGTATAATGAGTGAGGAGGCTGCTGGCTAAGCACATGGACATCACGCTGTCCTGTCTGGCAAGGCTGAGGTAGATGAGGCAGGAGGGTTGGTGGTTAGGGGTTATTGGTTGTAGGCATCATGGGGTCCCAGGGTAAGGGTAAGGGGAGAGGGCACTCTACGGGGGTGAGCCCCCCCACCTTCATGATTTCCTCAGCGTAGAAGTTGTCGTCAGGCGTCGTCATGGGTTGCACACCAGGCAACTGCAGGGGCCACGCAAGGTTTGGTGATAGACCCTGTCTCCCTAGTCAGTGCCTTCCTCGCAAAACAAAGCTCACCTAGCCTCCCACCCCGCCTTGGGCAGCGAGTGCCCCTCTCTGCTGTCCCCAGCAGCTCACCTCCTTCCACGTCACCATTCGAGCACCTCCTGCCACACCCCTGGCTGCCCAGAGCAGGGCAGATAGGTCCACAACAGCCTCCAGCACCAGCCCTGCCTCGCCGTACTGTGGCGCGATCAGGATGCACTGGGCAAGGCGGGGCAGGAGGCCTGCGCGGCCCGCCTCGTAAGCCAGGAGCTGAGCCTTGGGAGGTTCCTGTCGTGCAAGCCGTGCGTCGGTGAGCATGCAATGTTGCAAGGCGGGCAAGCGTTGTGCACACACTCGCCTGCAGCATGACGGAGTTGAACCGCAGTACTCCATAATCACGTGCTGCGTGCTTGCGACAGCAATCGCTCGCTGCCTGCACTTCCTGGGGCGAAAGCTGGTCGAGTGGGTGCGACCGAGACAACTTGCCAGTACGAGGGCGGCATTGCCACCCAGCCTCCGCCACCGCTTCCACCACCACGCTGTCAGCGCCAATAGTGGCCACAAACTCTACATCAGCGAACACAACTTCGTTCAAATATACGAACACCGCAGGATGTAGAACCAAGGCAGCAAGATGCAGGGTTGTCGTACTTCCTTGTTGCGGTGCGAGTGCAACCCTAGTCTACACAGCCCTAGTCCTCACTGACTCTAGCTCTATATGCACGGTCGTTACCACAGCGGCGCACCATTCGTCAATGACATGGTTTCAATGTTTTATCGGTGGATGTCAACAGCGTGCCGGAGTTATGCAGGTTGTTTGCGTTTGCGAAGCTTGGACTACGTTCGACCATTAACTTGGTGGTGGAGCTGGCGGATGCGGGGGGCGGAGATGTGCTGAGTCGCGCCAGTGCAATCGGTTCAAGGGTTCTTAAGGAATGAGGGCGCGGTGGCCCCGGTCGGTTGGCAGCAACTGGCCCGTGCAGCTAGTTGCGGTAAACTATGCGTCTAGACGGGAAGTTTGGTGTTTTAAGGCGTCACACCCCATTTGTAACGTCCGTAGCGCGTTTCCTGGTGCGACCAGACGACTGTGCATAGAGCGACGGAGCATTGTGATCACTGGTAGACGAGCCCTTCATATGTTAATGCTAAAAAGCTGAACACACCCTTCACATGTCCAAGGCGTTTTTTTGTTGGAGACCAGAAGCTATTCGATGGATGCCAGCTATTTCCCCCTACACGTTGCTTGATAGTTTGACAAGCACGGCTTGCTCATTGAAGCACTAGCGGCACTGCAAACACTGTTTGGCTCAGTTTCTAGCTTACAGATTACTTCAATACATACACAGTGGCATCCAACTGGTTTCTGTACCTGACGGTGCGTTAGCTCAGTGGTAGAGCGGCTGACTGCAGATCAGCAGGTCCTTGGTTCAAACCCGAGACGTACCTTTTCACGCCCGGTCTGGAGCTTTCAATCCGCTGCTGGCGCAAGTGTTGAGATTACCGCGCCAGCCGGATCAGCTCTGCAATGACTGGCGAGTGGCCATGTGATGAGCCGCTGGGCCATGAGCACAGCCCACCTGATCTGCAGGATGGCAGCCCCCAGCTAGTCAAGTGGAATATCTCTTGCTGCGCCCAGCCTGGAGCCAGTAGCATGACCAACCAATGTGGGGCCTGATGTCGTGCCCGGCAGTGGTCCCACGCAAGCCCCCACAGGCACCATGCAGCAGCCAGGCCGCTACACAGGAGATAGGCTCAGAGCTTGGACCCGGCATTCCCCCGCCAGCCAAGCGCATCAAGGGCACCAAGGCTGAGCCGGCAGTTGAGCCCACCCAGCCCACCAAGTGCAAAGGCAAAGCCTAGGGCAAGGCTGCCAACGCCGAGCCAGCACCACAGCCAGGCAGGTGGCTGGACAGGGACTGCAAGGCAGCGCTGAACATGCAGCGCGTTGGGGAGACTAGTACTGGCCAAACCAGGAAGCTCTGCCAGCCGAGGGCAAGGAGTACCCAGGCCTGGGCTACAAGAGGCTGCGAAACAAGCCACCCAAGGATCAGCAACAACAGCCAAAGTAGTGTGTGCCCCTCATCAAATTGTCATGAGCTCACAATAAGTGCATGCATGTCATTCCAATTCTAGACCATAGCCCTGTTACAGTGCGTGTAGGTGGTAAGGCAGCCCATGCTGTGTGCCATGTGCCACGTGCGTGGGAACATAACTCCACACAACCCCTTAACACCTTTGTAAGTTGTCCCTAGTGGTCCCAAGCGATCCCTAGCGCTCCGACTCTATTGGGGGCACTAGTGAGGGACGAGGGAGCTGGCAGGCTACAGCTACACTACAGCTATCACCTAATTGTGCAGCCGTGTTCAAGGCCATGGCCATGTCCATGGTATTTGCACAAAGTAACCCGTGCCTCCTGCCTACATCTCTGAATACATCTATCATCCTATATGCAAGCATTAGATGTAAATGGACGCTTCCCGCTCCGCAACCCACCCATCAACACCCACACCTGAGAAAAAGCGCAAACCTGTAACCGCTGACCCGTGCCTCCTGGTCTTCTCGCCACCAATCCAGGTACCAGTAGCAGCACACAATAGCACGCACCGTGATTAACCTCGCGCACCCCTAATGCCTTCGTTTCGCCATACGGCAATTTGCAGGCGCCGCAGTGATGGTAGGCAAGCAGCTTGTTGACAGCATGCATATTGCTATGTGAGGTTCTGGCTGATTGTGGTGGACATTGGCAACTGCAGCGATGGACTGCCGATTATAGTAGATCACAGTATCATAGTCTATTAATGATTGTGATATGGTTGGTGATTAAATGCTTAGAACTGTTGTAAGTACGCGGGCATGTAACCTAGAACTAATATGTCGTTGCAACGCTTGATAGGGGATGCAACGAAACAGACAACGCAAACGTAACCGTGATGCCTCGGACAATGAAGTTAACCGCGAGCTCGAGGCTCAACAAGAGCCAAGCCAGGCACGGAAGAACAAGAAAGCCAACGGAGAAGCGCGCTGGGACCGACACGACAAGAACACCTGGGATGGGAATTAAATGTGAACTCCACATCGTGATGAGGGTGGTGTCCGTTGCAGGTTTAGAGGCGGGAGCGGTCATGGCGCCCGAAGTGGACGAGACGCGGCTTCACGCAAATCCAACTTGTGCTTTGGTGAAGGCCTACCGTACGAGGGCGTTGCTCGGGAGCTTGCTATTGGCAATCATGGTGCGCAGCTGGTTCACGCTGGTCAGGGTGCTTGCGGAGGGGCTGGAGGTCTTCGAGGAAACCTGAGCTGAGGACGCGGTCATCCCGAAGTTGGGAGAGCGAAACCTGTTCCTGCAGCTCGGCCGCAGTTTGCCTCATCCCGGAAGGCGGTATCGGCCCAACGCTGTTGTTGAGGATGTGATGGCCGCGTACCCGCACCTCCACGCCCGCCTCAATGTTGTACCTCGTTATGAGTACGACGCCAACACCGTGGACAACGTGGGCACCAAGCCGGAGTCCAGCTTTGCCAATTGCCTCACGGAGTTGTTCCCCCGGAGGCTTGAGCAAGCGGTGGCTCTGGCTGGAGCTAGGGTCATCGCTGGCTCACACGAGCACCGACGCCACTTTCGGCTGCCCACACTCCTAGAACTTTGTCCCTGCATTTGTCCCCGCATTTTACCGACCTTGTCCGATCGGGCTGGAATTTTGATAGAAGAAATGTATTTCGAAAAAAAACAAAAACTGATGCGCTGTGGCCCGCAACCTATCCCTGCACTCATCCTTGCACTTACGCCACAGAATAACAGCGCAGCCGCCTTTGATTTTTTCAGAATACTTTTCTGATAAATATGTTTTACTTTCTACAAACTACCATCTATCAAAATTTCAGCCCGATCGGACAAGATCGGTAAAATGCGGGGACAAATGCAGGGACAAAGTTCTAGGAGTGCAAGCGCAGCGTGAGCACAGCTGGCTGGCCTGGAGTGTGCATGGGAAGGAGGTGACCTGGCTACAGGGTGCGGGTCAGGGTGCGGGTGGGGTGGTGCCTACTGATGCCATGCGGGGTGGAATGGCAGGGCAACGGAGGCTGTTGGGGCTGGGTTAGGGGGTGGTGACGAACGACGCCTGGTTGGAGAAGGGGGTCAATTGGGGCAACCAGTTGCGCAATGCAGTGGACACCAGCAGAGAGCTGGAGGAACCCCGCGTCAACTGGCAGGCGGACTGGGCGGATTGGAAGGCAGTTGGGGGCCAACGCAACACCAGGCCCTTCCGCCCCCCCTTCCCCTTTGCAATCACACCCGGTTGCAGCTGCAAGGCGCACCACATCAAGATTGACACCCATGCCCTACATGGTTTGCTGCGTACTACTGGCATGCTGCCAGCGAACGTCACTTTAGAGGAGAAGTTCGGAAGTGGTGTGGTGAGGAGGGGTCGCAAACTCGGGCCCAAGGACAGTGAGGTGAGTGATCCTTCACAGTGTTCATGTCCGCCACTGCTTTGGTTGTGGCGGGTTGCTGGAGGCATAATGTTTGAGGCAGATTGCTTGTGGTCTTTGGGTCATTTCAACTATGTTGAGGTGGCAGATGTTGGCTGAAGGTGGCCAACCCGTGGAACGCATTTCAGCCCAACCTCGCAGCCGTCCGGCCCAATGTGGGGCAGATATTCGGGCAAATGGTGCACACTGACGAGGTCGCGAACAATGTGATGTTCACGCGGCCCAAGCCGGCAGAGCCGTCAGGCGAGCAGCCTTGCATGGGCAAGGAGGAGGGCGTTGTCGACCCGCCGGCGCACCTGGACTCCGATTGGCTGGGCTGCGACCCTAGGAAGACGAACAGTGCGAGTGTGGCCCATGAGGAGCGGTACCCCTCCGGCGCTGAGAAGTCCGTGTGGCAACGCAGCCTGATTGCGGGGCAACATTACCGGCAGAGCGGCATGACGGAAAACGCCAAGGTGTCCAAGGCCTAGATGGCCGGCATCAAGCCTCCGCAGGATGATTTGCTGCAAGTCACCAAGTACATCGTCTCGCTGCAGCGGTACTGGTAGTACCTTGTCATGGTGCTGGCCACCTGGCCCACCATGTGGGCCGATCTGTCCAAGCCGCGCTGGTCCAACGCCAGGTTCCAGCTGTACGGAGGCAAGCAACGCACGGTGGCCACAATGACCAAGGTACGCTGCACCTCGGCTGCCACGGGTCGCCCCCTTGCACTGGCCTATGGGGCTGCAGACTTCAGCGGCATCGGCACCATTAGCAGCAGTGTGCTTGTCAAGCAGATGTTGCGAGAGGCATGCAATCCACCCCAAAGATAAAATCAGGTCAGAAGAGCAAAGGGCGGAGGCTTGGCGGCTCGTGGCGTAGATGTAGGGATTTATGAAGGGATGTAGGGACGTTGCAATGACGATGCATGGACGAGTGCAGGTACACACGTAGTGATAATGCAGGGACGATGCAGGGAATATTGCAGGGACTAGTGCAAGGATGAAGGGACTGATATTATGGACAATGCCGGGATCGATGCATGTATCGATGCATGGATTGATGCGGGGACGAGTGCAGGGATTGATGTAGGGGTCGATGCACGGACGAGTGAAAGGATCAATGAAAGGACGAGTGCAATGGTGTAGGGATGGATGCAGGGACCGATGCAGGGATCGATGCAAGGGTCGATGCAGGGATCGATGCTGCGACGGATGCAAGGACCGATGCAGGGATCGATGGACCTTACATTGCCTAGCATCACGAATGCAAGAGCAGCCCATGCCCAGCCTCACTCATTGTCACCTGCACGCGTGCGCAGGTACAAGAAGCCCTGCATGAGGCGCTTGTGGTTCAGGTGCTCAGGGGCTCCGTGACACGCCCAGGTGTCACACGCTACAAGGGCCATGTCAGTCACGCCGTACCGCTCCAGCAGCAGGGCCCGCAAGCCAGGGTCAGCCTACGGCGGGAACATCATCTGCAGTTTGTAGTACGAGTATAATGAGTGAGAGAGTTACGAGTGAGGAGGCTGCTGGCTAAGCACATGGACATCACGCTGTCCTGTCTGGCAAGGCTGAGGTAGATGAGGCAGGAGGGTTGGTGGTTAGGGGTTATTGGTTGTAGGCATCATGGGGTCCCAGGGTAAGGGTAAGGGGAGAGGGCACTCTACGGGGGTGAGCCCCCCCACCTTCATGATTTCCTCAGCGTAGAAGTTGTCGTCAGGGGTCGTCATGGGTTGCACACCAGGCAACTGCAGGGGCCACGCAAGGTTTGGTGATAGACCCTGTCTCCCTAGTCAGTGCCTTCCTCGCAAAACAAAGCTCACCTAGCCTCCCACCCCGCCTTGGGCAGCGAGTGCCCCTCTCTGCTGTCCCCAGCAGCTCACCTCCTTCCACGTCACCATTCGAGCACCTCCTGCCACACCCCTGGCTGCCCAGAGCAGGGCAGATAGGTCCACAACAGCCTCCAGCACCAGCCCTGCCTCGCCGTACTGTGGCGCGATCAGGATGCACTGGGCAAGGCGGGGCAGGAGGCCTGCGCGGCCCGCCTCGTAAGCCAGGAGCTGAGCCTTGGGAGGTTCCTGTCGTGCAAGCCGTGCGTCGGTGAGCATGCAATGTTGCAAGGCGGGCAAGCGTTGTGCACACACTCGCCTGCAGCATGACGGAGTTGAACCGCAGTACTCCATAATCACGTGCTGCGTGCTTGCGACAGCAATCGCTCGCTGCCTGCACTTCCTGGGGCGAAAGCTGGTCGAGTGGGTGCGACCGAGACAACTTGCCAGTACGAGGGCGGCATTGCCACCCAGCCTCCGCCACCGCTTCCACCACCACGCTGTCAGCGCCAATAGTGGCCACAAACTCTACATCAGCGAACACAACTTCGTTCAAATATACGAACACCGCAGGATGTAGAACCAAGGCAGCAAGATGCAGGGTTGTCGTACTTCCTTGTTGCGGTGCGAGTGCAACCCTAGTCTACACAGCCCTAGTCCTCACTGACTCTAGCTCTATATGCACGGTCGTTACCACAGCGGCGCACCATTCGTCAATGACATGGTTTCAATGTTTTATCGGTGGATGTCAACAGCGTGCCGGAGTTATGCAGGTTGTTTGCGTTTGCGAAGCTTGGACTACGTTCGACCATTAACTTGGTGGTGGAGCTGGCGGATGCGGGGGGCGGAGATGTGCTGAGTCGCGCCAGTGCAATCGGTTCAAGGGTTCTTAAGGAATGAGGGCGCGGTGGCCCCGGTCGGTTGGCAGCAACTGGCCCGTGCAGCTAGTTGCGGTAAACTATGCGTCTAGACGGGAAGTTTGGTGTTTTAAGGCGTCACACCCCATTTGTAACGTCCGTAGCGCGTTTCCTGGTGCGACCAGACGACTGTGCATAGAGCGACGGAGCATTGTGATCACTGGTAGACGAGCCCTTCATATGTTAATGCTAAAAAGCTGAACACACCCTTCACATGTCCAAGGCGTTTTTTTGTTGGAGACCAGAAGCTATTCGATGGATGCCAGCTATTTCCCCCTACACGTTGCTTGATAGTTTGACAAGCACGGCTTGCTCATTGAAGCACTAGCGGCACTGCAAACACTGTTTGGCTCAGTTTCTAGCTTACAGATTACTTCAATACATACACAGTGGCATCCAACTGGTTTCTGTACCTGACGGTGCGTTAGCTCAGTAGTAGAGCGGCTGACTGCAGATCAGCAGGTCCTTGGTTCAAACCCGAGACGTACCTTTTCACGCCCGGTCTGGAGCTTTCAATCCGCTGCTGGCGCAAGTGTTGAGATTACCGCGCCAGCCGGATCAGCTCTGCAATGACTGGCGAGTGGCCCTGTGATGAGCCGCTGGGCCATGAGCACAGCCCACCTGATCTGCAGGATGGCAGCCCCCAGCTAGTCAAGTGGAATATCTCTTGCTGCGCCCAGCCTGGAGCCAGTAGCATGACCAACCAATGTGGGGCCTGATGTCGTGCCCGGCAGTGGTCCCACGCAAGCCCCCACAGGCACCATGCAGCAGCCAGGCCGCTACACAGGAGATAGGCTCAGAGCTTGGACCCGGCATTCCCCCGCCAGCCAAGCGCATCAAGGGCACCAAGGCTGAGCCGGCAGTTGAGCCCACCCAGCCCACCAAGTGCAAAGGCAAAGCCTAGGGCAAGGCTGCCAACGCCGAGCCAGCACCACAGCCAGGCAGGTGGCTGGACAGGGACTGCAAGGCAGCGCTGAACATGCAGCGCGTTGGGGAGACTAGTACTGGCCAAACCAGGAAGCTCTGCCAGCCGAGGGCAAGGAGTACCCAGGCCTGGGCTACAAGAGGCTGCGAAACAAGCCACCCAAGGATCAGCAACAACAGCCAAAGTAGTGTGTGCCCCTCATCAAATTGTCATGAGCTCACAATAAGTGCATGCATGTCATTCCAATTCTAGACCATAGCCCTGTTACAGTGCGTGTAGGTGGTAAGGCAGCCCATGCTGTGTGCCATGTGCCACGTGCATGGGAACATAACTCCACACAACCCCTTAACACCTTTGTAAGTTGTCCCTAGTGGTCCCAAGCGATCCCTAGCGCTCCGACTCTATTGGGGGCACTAGTGAGGGACGAGGGAGCTGGCAGGCTACAGCTACACTACAGCTATCACCTAATTGTGCAGCCGTGTTTAAGGCCATGGCCATGTCCATGGTATTTGCACAAAGTAACCCGTGCCTCCTGCCTACATCTCTGAATACATCTATCATCCTATATGCAAGCATTAGATGTAAATGGACGCTTCCCGCTCCGCAACCCACCCATCAACACCCACACCTGAGAAAAAGCGCAAACCTGTAACCGCTGACCCGTGCCTCCTGGTCTTCTCGCCACCAATCCAGGTACCAGTAGCAGCACACAATAGCACGCACCGTGATTAACCTCGCGCACCCCTGATACCTTCGTTTCGCCATACGGCAATTTGCAGGCGCCGCAGTGAAGGTAGGCAAGCAGCTTGCTGGCAGCATGCATATTGCTATGTGAGGTTCTGGCTGATTGTGGTGGACATTGGCGACTGCAGCGATGGACTGCCGAAACGACATTAATTTGGAACGGGGAGCTGCCTGGCTTAAAGCGATGATGCACAGCCTTACGTGCACACGCCGTGGGCACTGCAGCGTGCCTGGATGCAACGGCCTGGTCACCGACACCCTAAAGGTTAGGGCCGCGGTCAGCGCAGAACAGGCTCGCTGCACTGGCTCGCTGCACTGGCTCGCTGCAATGGTTACCGACATGGTACGGCTCTTCCGCAGGCTATGCTGGGAGCACAAGGCTTCGACACCTCGGGTGCAGTCCGCGCCACCCGTCAACTCACAGCACATTGGATACGCTGCAACCGAACCGACTGCCGCCTGTGTGTACCTCTCTGGGCTCAGCTGACAGAGTCGCATCGCGCCCGTAAGGCGGCCAGCGCAGCCCGACCTTACGGCCAGAGCCGTACGCACGAGGCCAACAACCCGTCTGCACAGCCGCATAATCTAAGTGGCAGCCTTGATTCTTCGTCACAGAGCACCACAGCCCCAGGACCTTGCTGTCAGCCGTTGACCAGCCAGCTGTCAGGTGCATCCACCCTGGCCGGCACGCCCTGCAGTCCCCCCACCCCATCTGCCTCATCATCCTCCCAAGACGACTCTGTGACGCTGGTGTCCAGGCAGCGCCCGGAGGAGGACAGCATGGTTACAGATGTACAGCATGCAGTTGGCGAGGAGGTTGAGAGTCAGACCACTCCCGTCCTCAGCCAGCAGCCAAAAAACAGTCATGCCCGCGGCCACAGCCGTTCCATGGCAGCTGCCACTAAACCGCAGCCCCGTGGTGGGAGCTGTGGTGGTATGCCCACAAGCCAGCCACCTTCGGTGTGCCAGCCCCAGGCCCAGCCCCAGCCCTGGCTGGAAGTGGCCCCTGTGCAGGTGGTCTGCCCAGGCTGCCCCAGCAAAGACGCATGCCAGCCGGAGAGTGGGCATCATCTCCATGAAGGCAAGCACACGCAGCCGCCACCCCACTCTCATGTGGGAGTGGCAGTGCGCGCCGCAGTCATGCTGTTGTATGCCTTCCTGTACAAGCCAGCGCTGGACGAGGACGCAGCGCTGCTGACACCTGCTGCTGCGCGTCAGCTGCACCTGGCGCGATGTGTCTGGGTAAGCCACTCCTGGTTGACGGCCCCTTCCTCATGATTACAGTCCACCATGCACTGCAGCTGCACTGCAGGCGCCAGGTGCAATACATACACATTGTTATAATTGTTATGATATATACACATTATTATTCTTATAATCCATTGTTATGATTGTCCACTGTTATGATACATATACAGCATTACTGTTTTTATCCATATTGTCACTGTTATAATGCATACACATTGTTATACAGTAGAAAGCACGCCAGGGGTGGTGGTTGTCCCCAAGGGGGTAAACTCCCCAGGCAATGCATGTGCCATCTACCTGCAAGGCTGTGTGCCTGAGACGACATGACTGATAGCACTGATGTTGATGATAATTTACACCGATACGACGTGAGAGTGGCATGAGAAGTGACGATTCTAACATTGGCGGCGATGTATCCACCACCTCAGCTCCTCAGCTCCTACAGCCTCATTCCCCTCCCTGCCTTCCATGTACAAGCCACCACCCTTGCATAAGGTTCGTCAACAGCAGCACCCCTGGTGGGCCCACGCGACCGCATGTGTCAGGGGAGGAGCCATTGGCCTGCCTTGCCCTGCTTCTCCTCCCTGCTGCTGCAGTCCCACATACTGGAGGAGTGCCACTGCGGGGACCTACCCTGCGGGGAGGAGGCGCACCCTCAGGAGACAGACTGTCCTTCTGGGCCCGCGCCCAACTCCCGCAAGCGAGGCCCCACCTCCTGGGCAGACGTCAGCATGTCGGCGCGTAAGGAGGGGCCTGGCGGCCCGAATGGCCTCATGTGTGCTCCCGCACGAGTCGCGGGGCGGGGCGGAGGTGCAAAGCGTTTCCGGTGCAGCGCGCCCGGCTGCGCCACCACTCGCAAGCTGCTGCTGCACATACTGAGCTGTCAGGCAAGTGAGCTGCCAGGCATGCCTGGGCGCAGAGGATGCAGCTGCACACAACAGCAGCAGCGTCGGGCGCCAGTTGTAGCCACAACCAGGGTTTGTGTGTAGGGGATCAGGGCATGCAGGGGTGGGCGAAGCCAAGCAGCCAAACCTGACAGCTACAACAATGTTAAGTCATCATCACCATGGTTGCCGCCAGCACCAATGCCACCCGGCTGTGTAGGAGGCAGTTGTAGGTGTAGTAGATTTACCACATTAAGCATGTGCTGCCTGCACTGTGCTGCACGTAGCACTTGTACTGTGAGCATGTGTGCACCTTCTGGCGTCATTGTCAAGGGATAGCAAGGCCAAAGCGTGAAAGCTGTGCATGACTGTGCATCGCGGAGAGTGAATGGGTAGCAGTGGCGATAAGACAGGGCTTGGGTGGATGCAATGCAGCATGTCACGTGATAGCATGGGCATGGGCAGAGCTGGGCGCTGCTGAGGGCGAGATAGGGTGCGCTGCGGCCAGCATCGTTGCTGTGACGATATCGTAGGCATATCTGTGCGCTGCGCCGGGTGTGTTGGCTGTGACATCATTTGTGGCTTGCCAGGAGTCGAACTGCCTGTCTGGTCTGTGCTTGCCACAGAACTCCAGTTGCGAGGTGTGCTCCAAAGTGCGGATGCGGATGCACCAGCCCATTGTGGACAGCAGCTTGGACAGCCCCCAGTCGGCAGACGCCTACTTTGAGGTGGGCGATGCACAAGCTCGAGCTCCTTTTGCCTTGCTACTGCCCTGATTCGACCCTGCTGCCTTGCAAGCCGTTTTTCTCACGGGCATGCAGCATTCCTTCAGCCATGCGGATGAGCGGCCTGGAGATGAGTTGCCAGCCTGAGATGTTTACACCACCACCATGCATGCGCATTACAGGATATGAATCAAGCACTCCAAGCACTGTCCATCTAGCGTGAGAGCAAGCGCATGAAGAAACTAGGCGGACGGCCTACAAGCAGCTGCTCTGCATCATACTCTGCGAGCGGAAGGCCGCCATTGAGGGGTTTATGGTATGATGCGAAACAAAGGGTAGGCGCAGCCCTACTGCTATCCTCAGTGTCTCCAGCCGCCTCACATCATGCCTCTCTCCTTCCCAGGCTTTGGGTCACTGGAACTTGATGCTATAGCCGCCACTCTGGGGGTCTTTCTCGGCTTTGAAGTTGTCCAGCGACATGCCAAACTTCCCGAGGATGGTGTTGCCCAGGTTCTTCAGTTGCCCCAGCATCTCCTCCTGCATGCGCACCAGCAGGGCTACGGCTGTCAGCGCATCACTGCTGCCTGCTGGAGTCATGCTGGAGCTCCTGACAACAGGTTTTCTTTCCCATGCATGACATGTAGCTGCACTGTTGTGCCTGCCACCACAATGAACTGGATGTCACACTAGAATGCAGCACTGAAGCAACTGTGTTAGGCGTGCCAAATAATGATAGACTGCTATCGCAAGCGGCCCAGGGAATTTGAACCAAAACTGATCTGCTGTGCTCAATAGACTGTTCTAGGTGCAAGGTCAGGAACAATTGAGGTGATGCTTAGACCCCACCATGTAATTATATTTCTTTCTACATGTACATTATCATCATGGTGGTGCTGCTGTAGAGCTTCATGGGGGGCCATGCACTGTGAACAGGATGCAAGCAGCGTGCACAGGCTCACCTTGAGCTTTTCGTTCTTAGCTTTGACGGCCGGCTCTAACCTTGCCACAGCAGCCTTGGCCCAACCACACCCAGCATCCAGCTGCAGCATCTGCAGAGAGGTGCATGTACTCTGGGTCAACGCTACTGCTGCTGACGCTGCTATACGCCCCAGCCAATGTCTGACAGCTTGCAGTCAGTGGGAGCAACACACTCTGTAAAATCTATGACTGTTGCATTTTGTAAACAGCAACACATCACAAGTGTGCTAGGCTGACCAATTGTCACAAGGCTTCCAGTTGGATGGCCGCAGTAGGTGTAGGCAGCAGCACCACGTTGCTGCACAGAGATGCGGCACGCAGGGCCTTGCGTCTGAACCAGCACCTGTGTGGCGGCCGACCAACCTGCTGGGCGTCTTGCAGGGCGTGGTCTAGGTCCTCCAGCGCCTCATAGGCAGTGAAGCGTCGGGCCAGGGCCTGGACCCACGGCCAGGCAGGCCTTGATCATACAGCAGGGATCATACAGGGGTGGCTCACCAGCATGGCTAGGAAGAACATGGCTGTGGGACAGAATGTCATGGAGGCCTAAGCTACACCCAGGCAGGGCCAGGCTGGGCCCAGCGAGACACAGATAGAGCTGAAGTCACCCTCCCTATCATCATCATCATCATCATCATCATCATCACTACATGGCGCTACAAAATGGGCGGTGCTGCAGACTCAGTGGCACACCAGCAGAGTTGAAGAGGAGCTGAGCAGCACCCTGTGATGCATCTGGTTCCAGCCTGCATCCTGAAGCGATAATGATGATGATGGCTTGCACCCCTGACACCTTTAGCCTGTAGGCTGCTTGGACGCCCTCCCCCTCCATTGCTTCAGGACTTCCTAGCCAGCCATCCCGATCACCGGGCAGCAGGCTGCTGGCTGAAATCTGGTACGAGTTGTGAAGTTGACAGTGTAGCCTGGTTAGCCTGGTGCGCCACTGGGCCGCAGTCACCGCCATACCAAAGAGGAGCCGGTAGAGCCGATGAGCATGTTGAAGAATGCTGAAGAATGCCCTCTCCAGGGTACAAGGCCTTCCAGACAAACAACACACTGCCTTGGCAGTGGGGCTGAGGCAGGCTGGCAGCCAGGGAAGGCTGAACTTGGGCTGCTTGGCCACCCTCCCCTTCTAAGCCTTACCACCGGGGTCTCACTTTGCTGTAGCTGGGGTCTTCCTGCAGAGCTCCTGTGCACGCCTCCACTGCCTCCTGGTACGCCTTGGCTTGCAAATCGCAGGCCGCCAGGTTGGCTAGGTACACGGCACGGTTTCTGGCATATGCTGGTGAGGTGGGGGCTGCAGCAGCATCCATGGCCCCAAGCAAGATGAGCATGCAGGGTTACAAGCAGGTGAGCTGGTGAGGCATGTGACTGGCTCCAGGCCCGCACCTGCCTGAATAGCCTCCTGATATTTTGATGAAGCGGCATCATACTGGCCGTCTGCGTACAAGATGTTCCCCTCTGCTTTCAGTGCTTCAGCACGTGCGGCTTTTTCCTCTTCATCAGCTGAGGCTGAAAGTTGAGACTCTTCTGATGCAGAAGCTGCGCTGGTGTCTGTGGCTGAGGTTTGAACAGGGGTGGAAGCTGGGCCCTCCTCAGCACATGCGTGTTCTGCTTTGTGCGCTCCTGCATCGGCAAAACCAAGGGAAATGGCTGTGCCATGACAGCCCGCAGTGTAGACCGCAGTCGAGACTGCATGAAACTCGCCTGCGCCAGAACATTCTTCGCGAGATTCGCTATTAAAGATGCTGAGGTTTTCTTTGCCGCTGCTGCTTCCTGCTGCAGCCATGCGAATTGGATGTACGTGCAAGGGGCCGGTAGTACGTTAGGAACGTGCCATGGGTTTCATGTGATGTCGATGTGATGTCGAGCTGGGGTAAGAGGCAGCCATGTCTTGCTGAGGAGTATGCTCGTGAATAGGGAGGGAAACAGCGGGTGAAAAATGATGGGGGTCACCCGGGGTCTCACCCTCCCATTGGCACCGTCTTTGATCTTGTTCTGTGTGGTTCGGCCACTGTTTCGGCTCAGCGCTGCTTATATTACTGCTAGTGGGCCTACTGCCTACTACATCTCCGCCCATCTGGTTTGTGCGCCTTCACTAGTTGCTCATGTAGCTTATTCTCACACAGCATCTTGGAATGGGGGGAGGCAGCGTTGTATTGTGGGCTTGGCTTGCTGAATCAGGCTATAGTCGTGTGTCATGTGTCATGATCGCGAGGATAGTGCAGGACTCGCTGCTTGCACCTCAACGCACGCAGCAGGATGTGGCGCGTGCCCAACAGCAGCTCATTGGTGAAGCAGCTCATTGGTGGGCTTGCGTCAGCTGTGGCAGCGTGGCAATAGCAGTGCCAAAAGCGAACGTCAGTGCCGAATGGCCCTCGATCTTCACCCAGTTACGACCGGTCGCACGTGGCCATGGTTGCAGCTGCAACCGGGCGGCCTGTGGACGAGCTGTACTGCCGCCTAGGCTACCTGAATGGCTACTTCTTTCCCCAGGTCCGGCCAGCACGTAGTCAGCCTCACCGCAGCTATGGTAGCAAGCTTGCATGGCGCCCAGCTGCAGCTCCATGCAAGCCTGGTCACAGCAGCCATAGGGATTCTGGCCAGAGGGATGGGTACCCCCCAGAGAATAGATGCACCATCAGCTGCTACACCTAGCTCTCGGCAAGCGCAAAAGCAGAGTTAGGTCCCCTCACTGGGGGGGGTGTCTTGCTTGTGTGGCATTGCATGTGCACCACTTTATTTTCTTATAAGCAGCCAAGCTGATGCTGGTCACGAAGGGTCCAGGACCATCACATGGCTGGTTACGCAGTTGGTCCCGACTGGTAACTAAAAACAAGTAACGCAGCATTTTCTTATGCCAAACATTGTTTTTCTATAAACATTATACACAAAAAGACATTTTTCGGTCACGAAGCAGTCGAGGCCAGCCAACGCAAGGGTCTGATTGGTAACGAAATCCAGGTCTAGAAAACAAGCTTTTGGTTCCGATTATTACGTATTACGCAAAAGATAAGTCACTGATGTGCTCCTTCCAGCTACACTTTAGCCTGATCCCTGCGACAGGGCTATAGCCCAGAACTGGCATGACAACCATGCACTGATTTCAGCTGATGACAGCTCAACGGAAGGCACACTACTGTGCCTGAGGCTGTTGCTGCTGGGCCTCTGGTGGCCGGTCTCACAGCCGCTTGTAGCCCAGGCCTGGGTACTCCTTGCCCTTCGCTTGTAGCTCAGGCAGGTCCAGCCACCAGCACAGCTCCAGCGGGCGCCACCTCCTTCCCTCAATGCGCTGCATGTTCAATGCTGCATTGCAGTCCTGGTCTACCCACCAGCCAGGCTGTGGTGCGGGTTTGGCTCTGGCAGCCTTGCCCTTGGTGGGCTGGGTGAGCTCAGCTACCTGTTCAGCATTGTTGTGCTTGGCTAGTGGGGGAGTGTTGGGCCCAGGCTCTGAGCCTGCCGGTTGTGTGGCTGCCTGAGGGATGCGTGGGGCCACTACCGGCACCTCATCGGGCTCCGCACTGGCTGAGGGTACTCCTTGCCCTTGGCTGGCAGCGCTCCCTGGTTTGGCCACCAGCACAGCTCCGGTGGGCGCCACCTGCTCTCCCCAACCCGCTGCATGTTCAGCGCTGCATTGCAGTCCCTGTCCAGCCACCTGCCTTGCTGTGGGGCTGGCTTGGCTTTGGCAGCCCTGCCCTTGGTGGGCTGGGTGGGCTCAGCAGCCAGCTCAGCCTTGGTGCGCATGCTGCGCTTGGCTGGCAGGGGACTGCTGGGCCCAGGCTCTGAGGCTGCAGGCTGTGTGGCTTGCTGGCTGCTGCGTGGGGGCTGTGGGGGATTGCGGGGGGCCACCACAGGGCACCACATCAGGCACCTCACCGGCTGGTCACGCTGCTGGCTTCAGGCTGGGCGCACTAGGCGGAGGTCCACCTGCCCTGCTTGGGGCACCCAACCTGCAGGCCTGGTGGCCCTGCATTTCTTTAGTCTGTCTCTCAGGGCTGCTGGTTATTCACCGCTGAGCTGACCCGGCTAGTGCGGAACTCATCCACTAGCATCACCCTGCCCCGTCACTGGTCTGCGCCCCTTGGCCTGCACACTACCGTGCAGCAGGATCACAACACTACCAGGTGCTTGAAGTGGGGCTGGATCGGTGCTAGCCACCGCTCGGTGTAGCGTCGGGGTTTGTGATGCCACTGGCCTGCCACACCTGGCCCTCAAGCAGCTTCCACCGGGCCAGCTTGTCTGCTACCAGCTGTCTGTCCCACACCCCTGCGGCTGGACTGACTGGATGGCCCCAGTCTGCATGGCTGTATCAAACACATACTGACATCTCTCAGCAGGGCACAGTGCGCATTGGGTGTTGAAATGTACTGTGCTATGTCGTGATAGGAAAGATAGTACAGTGACAGGTGGTACTCTGCCAGCTAGGTGGTGTTGAGAAACACCGGTGTTTAAGCAGGTTGGCAGTGAAGTGACTTGGGTGGGTGGGTGCCGCCTTACACCTCCTCTGACTCGCCCTTCTTGGCCGTTTTCTTGGGCATGAGCACAGACTGGATGTTGGGAAGCACACCGCCAGATGCGATGGTGACCTGGCCCAGCAGCTTGCTCAGCTCCTCGTCGTTGCGCACGGCCAGTTGAATGTGGCGGGGCACGATGCGGGTCTTCTTGTTATCGCGGGCTGCGTTGCCGGCCAACTCCAGCACCTCGGCCACCAGGTACTCCAGCACGGCGGCCAGGTAAACGGGGGCACCGGCACCCACGCGCTCCGCGTACTTGCCCTTCTTCAGGTAGCGGGCGATGCGGCCCACGGGGAAGGCCAGGCCAGCCTTGCTAGAGCGGCTCACGGCCTTCTTGCCGCTGCTTCCCTTGCGCCCACTGGCGGGGGCTGCCTTGTTGGAGTCGGTCTTGGGGGCCATTAGTGCTTTTTTGACTTTTTCTTTGCCTTGTTAAAGCGGTGCGTAGGGTTGTGAACAAGCACGCGAAGGCAGCTGTGTAAGTTGTACCCGCAGCACAGGCGGTCAGGGGATCAGCGGGATGTGTTTCACCCCGAGCCGTCCTGCTGATCCACTCCCCGCCCCGGCCAAGGCCGTTCCCTACTTGTATGCCGCACATATTTGCATCAACAACGCACTCTCAAGCAACAATAAACACACAAGCATCAATGGCTCCCAAGGCAGCTGAGAAGGCTCCCGCCAAGAAGGCCGCCCCCGCCAAGACCGGCGACAAGAACAAGCTGGGCGTCGCAGGCGACAAGAAGAACAACAAGAAGGTGGCGAAGGTGGAGAGCTATAAGCTGTACATCTACAAGGTGTTGAAGCAGGTGCACCCCGACACCGGCATCAGCTCCAAGGCCATCTCCATCCTGAACTCTTTCGTCAACGACATCTTTGACAAGATTGCCAGTGAGGCCTCACGCCTGGCCCGGTACAACAAGAAGCCCACCGTGACATCCCGCGAGATCCAGACCGCCGTGCGCCTGGTTCTGCCCGGCGAGCTGGCCAAGCACGCCGTGTCCGAGGGCACCAAGGCCGTCACCAAGTTCACCTCCGTCTGAGTAACCCATCAACCCTATTATCTGCCTATCCCAACCGGTGTTTATGAACACCACCAGCCAATGCTGTCATTGAAACTGGCTCAGGCGATGTCTGCATATATTCAGATGCTGTAGCCTCTAATATTGATGTGTACAATAAGTGGTAGGTACAATATGGAGACTAATACCTAGCAGACCCTAGCAGTACCTAGCAGACTCGGCGGCTGAGGTTATACGGAGCTAGAGCAGCTCTTCAAGAAGGTAGGGGTGGGTGTGCTGGGTATTGGGAGGTGGTGTGATGGCAGGCA
This sequence comes from Haematococcus lacustris, assembly GCA_030144725.1. Taxonomy (NCBI): domain Eukaryota; kingdom Viridiplantae; phylum Chlorophyta; class Chlorophyceae; order Chlamydomonadales; family Haematococcaceae; genus Haematococcus; species Haematococcus lacustris. The sequence goes on from JASKMD010000006.1 coordinate 14,958,114, forward strand.
GTGAAAGGGTAATCGACTGTGCCACCATGTAGGCAACCATATGTGACCTATGTGACCTATGTGACCTATGTGAGGAGATGGCTGTGGTGTCTGGGGAGCAGCTGGTTGTCTGGTTTGGCGAACATTAGGCAGCCCAGTTCTATACCTAGCTGAGGCTGGCAAATGATACTGGAAAGCAAGGTGCATGAAGTGTTTGTAATGAGTATGCATGAGGAGGAACTTTGCCTTGACTGCATGACATGAATTAGCCTTGACTGCATGACAATCCCGTCTTTACTCTGTATGGCTGGCATCATCCTTTGTCCGCGTCAGCAACCTTCAAGTTGTCTTGTCAGCAATCTCAGCGGCAAAAGCTTACAACACGATCGATAAAACAGCAAAACCAACAGACTGCGGGGACAACTGCGGGGAAACAATACATACCAAGCCCTGCCCAACTCGAACCAAAACATATAGCGCTTCTGCATTCTGAACAGAGCTAGATGTACACAGCAGAGCTCCACACTGCTTCACAGGCCAGGCTGTGTTTTGGCATGCAGCAAAATAGTGCATACAGCTGAGCTGACAGTCTCCTACATGGCCAAAGAACAAAGCTGAAGGCGCTTAGGCAGTTGCTGACGAGCCAGACTTGTCAGCCAGCAGGAGGCGCCCGCCCTTACTCTTGCTATCAGCCTTTGCCTTAGCCGAGGCCTTGCTCTTGCCATCACCGGAAGAGGAAGCTTGCGCAGACGCACTAGCTGAAGATTGATTGGAGCTCTGCAAGCAGACATGGACAGCACGCATGGCCATGCATACTGAACTACTCCCATGGCTTTCCAGCCCAGCAGAATGTGTAGGGCAAGCGAGCACACCACTACCTTGCTGGGGTGGGCAGGCGTGTAGGCAGGTGCTGTTGAGCCAGACTTGTCAGTCAGCAGCAGGCGCCCACTCTTGCTCTTGCTATCAGCCTTTGCCTTAGCCGAGGCCTTGCTCTTGCCATCACCGGAAGAGGAAGCTTGCGCAGAAGCACTAGCAGAAGCCTGGTTGGAGCCCTGCAAGCAGACATGGACAGCACGCATGGCCAGGCATACTGGGCTGCTCCCATGGCTTTCCTTCTTCCACCCCAGCAGATCGTTCAGGGTAGGCGGGCACACCCATTACCTTGCTGGGGTGGGCAGGCGCATGGGCAGGCACGTACGAGTCACCCAGCAGTGTGCGTCCGTCCTTGCTCTTGCTGACAGCTTGTTCGACTGTCAATGCCTTCCTGTTGCCAAGGCTAGATGGGACAACTTGTGTTGACCCTTTTGTAGCAGCCTGGCGAGAGGCAAGATGGTCCTGCAGGCAGTCATAGATGTCAGTCACGGTCGTGGATGCTGCACCATCCCTGACGTTGGTCTGGAACAAGAACCACTCACCTTGTTAGCGATGGACTGGGGATGAGCATCAGCAGCTGCTGGCGAGTCAAACTCCTCAAGGTCTTGCAGGCGACCTGCAGATCATGCGCCCTGCCTTGTGTCGCCGGGCCGCGCAACACAAAGCGCACTTACGGGCCTCCCGGAACCAACAGCTGACCGTTGCATTCAGCGCCAGCACGTTCTGCGTACCTTGCGCGATGGGCCACGTCACTGCTAGCAGTACCAGCGCAGCGATGGCCCCCATCCGCACGGATCGCGGGGACATCTGGAGAAGACTTGATGAGGTTGCGGACGACACAGTACCTCAGCGAGCTTGTGTTCAATAGCTGCTGGCAGCGCGTGGTCTACTCGCTCCTCACCCTCAAACGATGATCAACAGTTGGTCGCCTCGAAATGTACGCCCTCCGGTGCAATTGCTTCGGGCACCGGGAAAGCAACTGTTAGCGGCCAGGCCGCGGGGTGTACGAGTGTGCGTCTTATCGTTGGTTCGGGGGGCCAAGGAGTCAGGCCTGCTGGTGGCCGACAATCTGGCCCTGTGCAAGCTGACCAAGGTCCAGGTGCCTCAGGCCAGTGGCATGAACAACGCCTGACGCAACACCCAGCGGTGGCTGGCACATATCCATTCCCACCCCCAGCACCTGGCAGCAGCCAGCACGACCCTGTCTTTAATAAAATCAAAAGCCGGAACCTCCCTAATGGCCAACCTGCAGCCCATCGCCGTCACCCTGACCGTCTGGGATGCAGAGGAAGGTGTACCTGGACCCTATATCACTCCGCTTGCACTTCGGATAATGGGCGTTAGACCAGCTCATACAGCCATTTCCACTGTCTCAAAACAGTAGCTATTGTAATTAAAACTCTTGCTGTTTATGCAAACGATACTGGTTTTGGAGGTTAGTACTGTACCTAGCAGGGGCTCTACATATCTAGCATCATCATCCTTGTCTTCAATAGCAGCCCTGTCATTTGAGCAATCGCTGCGACAAGGGCTTACAACATGATCAACAATGCGACAAAATGAGAAGACTACTGCAAGGGAAAGCAAATACACCTAGCCCTGTGAAACATAAACTGAGTACAGCAGTGCAACTGCATCATGAACAGATATATATGTCCGACTCACTGCAAACCTCTACAATGCTCTCCAAGCCTGGCTGAGCTTCAACATCCAGCAAAAAACTGTTATGAAAAACAAATGCCTAAAGCTGAAAGATGACAGTTGTCTGCATGACCAATTACTTTTGAAAGCTAAGGACGACCACTGCTTTTGCTGACAGCTTGTGCATTAGCCACAGCCTTGCTGTTGCCACCTCCAGAAGAGGAAGCTTGCGCAGCCGCATTGGCAACAGCCTGATTGGAGCCCTGCAAGCAGACATGGACAGTACACATGGTCACGCATGCTGGGCTGCTCCCGTGGCTTTCCTTATTCCGCCCCAGCAGCTGGTGTAGGGCAAACGGGCACACCCACTACCTTGCTGTTGGCGCGGGCAGACGCGGAGGCAGATGCTGATGAGCCAGACTTGTCAGCCAGCAGGAGGCGCCCGCCCTTGCTCTTGCTGACAGCTTGTGCATTAGCCACGGCCTTGCTGTTGCCACCTCCAGAAGAAGAAGCTTGCGCAGCCGCATTGGCAACAGCCTGGTTGGAGCCCTGCAAGCAGACATGGACGGTACACATGGTCACGCATGCTGGGCTGCTCCCGTGGCTTTCCTTCTTCCGCCCCAGCAGCTGGTGTAGGGCAAACGGGCACACCCACTACCTTGCTGTTGGCGTGGGCAGACGCGGAGGCAGATGCTGATGAGCCAGACTTGTCAGCCAGCAGGAGGCGCCCGCCCTTGCTCTTGCTGACAGCTTGTGCATTAGCCACGGCCTTGCTGTTGCCACCTCCAGAAGAAGAAGCTTGCGCAGCCGCATTGGCAACAGCCTGGTTGGAGCCCTGCAAGCAGACATGGACGGTACACATGGTCACGCATGCTGGGCTGCTCCCGTGGCTTTCCTTCTTCCGCCCCAGCAGCTGGTGTAGGGCAAACGGGCACACCCACTACCTTGCTGTTGGCGTGGGCAGACGCGGAGGCAGATGCTGATGAGCCAGACTTGTCAGCCAGCAGGAGGCGCCCGCCCTTGCTCTTGCTGACAGCTTGTGCATTAGCCACGGCCTTGCTGTTGCCACCTCCAGAAGAAGAAGCTTGCGCAGCCGCATTGGCAACAGCCTGGTTGGAGCCCTGCAAGCAGACATGGACAGTACACATGGTCACGCATGCTGGGCTGCTCCCGTGGCTTTCCTTCTTCCGCCCCAGCAGCTGGTGTAGGGCAAACGGGCACACCCACTACCTTGCTGTTGGCGCGGGCAGACGCGGAGGCAGATGCTGATGAGCCAGACTTGTCAGCCAGCAGGAGGCGCCCGCCCTTGCTCTTGCTGACAGCTTGTGCATTAGCCACGGCCTTGCTGTTGCCACCTCCAGAAGAAGAAGCTTGCGCAGCCGCATTGGCAACAGCCTGGTTGGAGCCCTGCAAGCAGACATGGACAGTACACATGGTCACGCATGCTGGGCTGCTCCCGTGGCTTTCCTTCTTCCGCCCCAGCAGCTGGTGTAGGGCAAACGGGCACACCCACTACCTTGCTGTTGGCGCGGGCAGACGCGGAGGCAGATGCTGATGAGCCAGACTTGTCAGCCAGCAGGAGGCGCCCGCCCTTGCTCTTGCTGACAGCTTGTGCATTAGCCACGGCCTTGCTGTTGCCACCTCCAGAAGAAGAAGCTTGCGCAGCCGCATTGGCAACAGCCTGGTTGGAGCCCTGCAAGCAGACATGGACAGTACACATGGTCACGCATGCTGGGCTGCTCCCGTGGCTTTTCTTCTTCCGCCCCAGCAGCTGGTGTAGGGCAAACGGGCACACCCACTACCTTGCTGTTGGCGCGGGCAGACGCGGAGGCAGATGCTGATGACCCAGACTTGTCACCCAGCAGTGTGCGTCCGTCCTTGCTCTTGCCACTAGCTTGTTCGACTGTCAATGCCTTACTGTTGCCGAGGCTAGATGGGACAACTTGTGCTGATCCATTTGTGGTAGCCTAGCGAAAGCCAAGAGGGTCGTACAGGCAGTCATGGATGTCAGTCACGGTCGTGAATGCTGCACCATCCTTCAAGATGGTCTGGAGCAAACACAACTCACCCTGTTTCTGATAGGGTGGGGATGAGCATCAGCAGCTGCTGGCGCGTCAAAGTTCTCGAGATTTTGCAGGCGACCTGCAGATGATGCGCCCTGCCTTCTGTTGCCGGGTCGCGCAACACAAAGCGCGCTATTGGGCCGCCGGAGGCCGACAGCTGACATCACATCGTGCGCCAGCACGTTCTGCGTACCTTGCGCGATGGGCCACGTCACTGCTAGCAGTACCAGCGCAGCGATGGCCCCCATCCGCACTGACCGCGGGGACATCTGCAGAAGACTTGATGAGGTTGCGGACGATGGCACAGTACCTCAGCGGGGTTGTGTTCAATAGCTGCTGGCAGCGCGTGGTCTACTCGCTCCTCACCCTCAAAAGGTGATGCTGGCAACTGCGGGACAGCTGGCCGCCTCGGCCTAGTAATCATGAAGCTGGCCACAACCCTTTCTCCATCAAGGACCTCCTCCCCTGCAGCTGGGTCAATTCGGATAGTGTGTAGGTGTCACCGGATGCCGCGGCAGTGACGGACGGAAGTATACCAACACCCTGAGCACGAGTGCACGTCAATAGGGTTGGCGCCTTCCAGCTCAGCGTGGAGGTATGGGCGCGACGCGAGGCGTCCACCACCGCGGCTGCCGGCTCAGGTGACCGTGGGGTTATGGGAGGGTGCCAATGATGAGGGTGGCATAGTCTGCACTGCCGCTGCTCCACCCTTCTCTTTGAGCACAGTGTCGTTCCTGGTACATGCTACGCATCATGTGCCTCACATGTGCTTACACGTTCATACAAACCACCTCTCTCACCTGGTACGGGCAGCAGCAACCTAGGCTGTGAGCAGTGCCTGAGCACGGTGGAGGCAGCGGCACGGATAGCAGTGATGGTGAAAGATGCGTTTTTCTGTATGCGTCCCAGGTCAGTGCTTCCCTACCGTCGGAAGCAACGGGTCTGGTGGGCTACGGGTCTCCATGGCCTTGCAGCATGACAGCATTCTGAGAGAGGTTGGCGCAAACCATGAGCAGCATGCTCACCGGTGCTTGCAGTATCGGGTAGTTATGGGGTGAGCTTGGCTGTCATTCGGGCAGCGCAGGACCTATCAGAACTGCATGTGAGGTGACAAAAGCCAGATAGAGAGTTGGCAGTCAGCATGTCTTCAAGTAGATCATGGCCGGGCACATCCTCGATCTTTTACCGAGGCTTACATAGATAGGAAGACACTGATGTTTTTACACTGCTAAGGCTGTCAACCCAGTCGTATCACGCAAAATGCCTCATGCAGCATGTGCACTTCTGTCTTGTGCATTGAAGGTGTCCAGCCTGGACTCAAGGGAGATGGCATGTCCATTGCCATTGGCATACTGTGATTATACAGTGGCAAAGGAATGCGAGTATACATACCAGGCTGTGTATGTAACATCGACACGATGATATCACCCCGTTATCCCACCCCTATATCACCCCGCTTCCACTTTAGATGATGGGCGTTAAACCAGCTTCTACAGCCATTTTCATTGTTTTCAAACAGTAGCTGTTGTTATCTAAACTCGTATTGTATCATGCAAACGATACTGGTTATGGAGGTTACTACTGTACCTAGCAGGGGCTCTACACATCTAGCATCATCATCCTCGTCTTCAATAGCAGCCCTGTCATTTGAGCAATCGCTGCGACAAGGGCTTACAACATGATCAACAATGCGACAAAATGAGAAGACTACTGCAAGGGAAAGCAAATACACCTAGCCCTGTGAAACATAAACTGAATACAGCAGTGCAACTGCATCATGAACAGATATATATGTCCGACTCACTGCAAACCTCGACAATGCTCTCCAAGCCTGGCTGAGCTTCAACATCCAGCAAGAAACTATTATGAAAAACAAATGCCTAAAGCTGAAAGATGACAGTTGTCTGCATGACCAATTACTTTTGAAAGCTAAGGACGACCATTGCTTTTGCTGACAGCTTGTGCATTAGCCACAGCCTTGCTGTTGCCACCTCCAGAAGAAGCTTGCGCAGCCGCATTGGCAACAGCCTGGTTGGAGCCCTGCAAGCAGACATGGACAGTACACATGGTCACGCATGCTGGGCTGCTCCCGTGGCTTTCCTTCTTCCGCCCCAGCAGCTGGTGTAGGGCAAACGGGCACACCCACTACCTTGCTGTTGGCGCGGGCAGACGCGGAGGCAGATGCTGATGAGCCAGACTTGTCAGCCAGCAGGACGCGCCCGCCCTTGCTCTTGCTGACAGCTTGTGCATTAGCCACGGCCTTGCTGTTGCCACCTCCAGAAGAAGAAGCTTGCGCAGCCGCATTGGCAACAGCCTGGTTGGAGCCCTGCAAGCAGACATGGACGGTACACATGGTCACGCATGCTGGGCTGCTCCCGTGGCTTTCCTTCTTCCGCCCCAGCAGCTGGTGTAGGGCAAACGGGCACACCCACTACCTTGCTGTTGGCGTGGGCAGACGCGGAGGCAGATGCTGATGAGCCAGACTTGTCAGCCAGCAGGAGGCGCCCGCCCTTGCTCTTGCTGACAGCTTGTGCATTAGCCACGGCCTTGCTGTTGCCACCTCCAGAAGAAGAAGCTTGCGCAGCCGCATTGGCAACAGCCTGGTTGGAGCCCTGCAAGCAGACATGGACAGTACACATGGTCACGCATGCTGGGCTGCTCCCGTGGCTTTCCTTCTTCCGCCCCAGCAGCTGGTGTAGGGCAAACGGGCACACCCACTACCTTGCTGTTGGCGCGGGCAGACGCGGAGGCAGATGCTGATGAGCCAGACTTGTCAGACAGCAGGAGGCGCCCGCCCTTGCTCTTGCTGACAGCTTGTGCATTAGCCACGGCCTTGCTGTTGCCACCTCCAGAAGAAGAAGCTTGCGCAGCCGCATTGGCAACAGCCTGGTTGGAGCCCTGCAAGCAGACATGGACAGTACACATGGTCACGCATGCTGGGCTGCTCCCGTGGCTTTTCTTCTTCCGCCCCAGCAGCTGGTGTAGGGCAAACGGGCACACCCACTACCTTGCTGTTGGCGCGGGCAGACGCGGAGGCAGATGCTGATGACCCAGACTTGTCACCCAGCAGTGTGCGTCCGTCCTTGCTCTTGCCACTAGCTTGTTCGACTGTCAATGCCTTACTGTTGCCGAGGCTAGATGGGACAACTTGTGCTGATCCATTTGTGGTAGCCTAGCGAAAGCCAAGAGGGTCGTACAGGCAGTCATGGATGTCAGTCACGGTCGTGAATGCTGCACCATCCTTCAAGATGGTCTGGAGCAAACACAACTCACCCTGTTTCTGATAGGGTGGGGATGAGCATCAGCAGCTGCTGGCGCGTCAAAGTTCTCGAGATTTTGCAGGCGACCTGCAGATGATGCGCCCTGCCTTCTGTTGCCGGGTCGCGCAACACAAAGCGCGCTAATGGGCCGCCGGAGGCCGACAGCTGACATCACATCGTGCGCCAGCAGGTTCTGCGTACCTTGCGCGATGGGCCACGTCACTGCTAGCAGTACCAGCGCAGCGATGGCCCCCATCCGCACTGACCGCGGGGACATCTGCAGAAGACTTGATGAGGTTGCGGACGATGGCACAGTACCTCAGCGGGGTTGTGTTCAAGAGCTGCTGGCAGCGCGTGGTGTACTCGTTCCTCACCTTCAAAAGGTGATGCTGGCAACTGCGGGACAGCTGGCCGCCTCGGCCTAGTAATCATGAAGCTGGCCACAACCCTTTCTCCATCAAGGACCTCCTCCCCTGCAGCTGGGTCATTTCGGAAAGTGTGTAGGTGTCGCCGGATGCCGCGGCAGTGACGGACGGAAGTACATCAACACCTTGAGCACGAGTGCACGTCAATAGGGTTGGCGCCTTCCAGCTCAGCGTGGAGGTATGGGCGCGACGCGAGGCGTCCACCACCGCGGCTGCCGGCTCAGGTGACCGTGGGGCTGTGGGAGGGCGCCAATGATGAGGGTGGCATAGTCTGCACTGCCGCTGCTCCACCCTCCTCTTTGAGCACAGTGTCGTTCCTGGTACATGCTACGCATCATGTGCCTCACATGTGCTTACACGGTCATACAAACCACCTCTCTCACCTGGTACGGGCAGGAGCAACCTAGGCTGTGAGCAGTGCCTGAGCACGGTGGAGGCAGCGGCACGGATAGCAGTGATGGTGAAAGATGCGTTTTTTTGTATGCGTCCCAGGTCAGTGCTTCCCTACCGTCGGAAGCAACGGGTCTGGTGGGCTACGGGTCTCCATGGCCTTGCAGCATGACAGCATTCTAAGAGAGGTTGGCGCAAACCATGAGCAGCATGCTCACCGGTGCTTGCAGTATCGGGTAGTTATGGGGTGAGCTTGGCTGTCATTCGGGCAGCGCAGGACCTATCAGAACTGCATGTGAGGTGACGAAAGCCAGATAGAGAGTTGGCAGTCAGCATGTCTTCAAGTAGATCATGGCCGGGCACATCCTCGATCTTTTACCGAGGCTTACATAGATAGGAAGACACTGGTGTATTTACACTGCTAAGGCTGTCAACCCAGTCGTATCACGCAAAATGCTTCATGCAGCATGTGCACTTCTGTCTTGTGCATGGAAGGTGTGCAGGGAGATGGCATGTTGATTGCCATTGGCATACTGTGATTACACAGTGGCAAAGGCATGCGGGTATACATACCAGGCTGTGTATGTAAGATTGACACGATGAGGACCCTATACCACCCCGCTTCCACCTTAGATCATGGGCGTTAAACCAGCTTCTACAGCCATTTCCACTGTTTCCAAAACAGTAGCTATTGTTATCTAAACTCGTACTGTATCATGCAAACGATACTGGTTATGGAGATTACTACTGTACCTAGCAGGGGCTCTACATATCTAGCATCATCATGCCTGCCTAGCAGCCCTGTCATTTGAGCAATCGCTGCGACAAGGGCTTACAACATGATCAACAATGCGACAAAATGAGAAGACTACTGCAAGGGAAAGCAAATACACCTAGCCCTGTGAAACATAAACTGAGTACAGCAGTGCAACTGCATCATGAACAGATATATATGTCCGACTCACTGCAAACCTCGACAATGCTCTCCAAGCCTAGCTGAGCTTGAACATCAAGCAAGAAACTACTATGAAAAACAAATGCCTAAAGCTGAAAGATGACAGTTGTCTGCATGACCAAGTACTTTTGAAAGCTAAGGACGACCACTACTCTTGCTGACAGCTTGTGCATTAGCCACAGCCTTGCTGTTGCCACCTCCAGAAGAGGAAGCTTGCGCAGCCGCATTGGCAACAGCCTGGTTGGAGCCCTGCATGCAGACATGGACAGTACACATGGTCACGCATGCTGGGCTGCTCCCGTGGCTTTCCTTCTTCCACCCCAGCAGCTGGTGTAGGGCGAACGGGCACACCCACTACCTTGCTGTTGGCGCGGGCAGACGCGGAGGCAGATGCTGACGAGCCAGACTTGTCAGACAGCAGGAGGCGCCCGCCCTTGCTCTTGCTGACAGCTTGTGCATTAGCCACAGCCTTGCTGTTGCCACCTCCAGAAGAAGAAGCTTGCGCAGCCGCATTGGCAACAGCCTGGTTGGAGCCCTGCAAGCAGACATGGACAGTACACATGGTCACGCATGCTGGGCTGCTCCCGTGGCTTTCCTTATTCCGCCCCAGCAGCTGGTGTAGGGCAAACGGGCACACCCACTACCTTGCTGTTGGCGCGGGCAGACGCGGAGGCAGATGCTGACGAGCCAGACTTGTCAGACAGCAGGAGGCGCCCGCCCTTGCTCTTGCTGACAGCTTGTGCATTAGCCACGGCCTTGCTGTTGCCACGTCCAGAAGAAGAAGCTTGCGCAGCCGCATTGGCAACAGCCTGGTTGGAGCCCTGCAAGCAGACATGGACAGTACACATGGTCACGCATGCTGGGCTGCTCCCGTGGCTTTCCTTCTTCCGCCCCAGCAGCTGGTGTAGGGCAAACGGGCACACCCACTACCTTGCTGTTGGCGCGGGCAGACGCGGAGGCAGATGCTGATGACCCAGACTTGTCACCCAGCAGTGTGCGTCCGTCCTTGCTCTTGCCACTAGCTTGTTCGACTGTCAATGCCTTACTGTTGCCGAGGCTAGATGGGACAACTTGTGCTGATCCATTTGTGGTAGCCTAGCGAAAGCCAAGAGGGTCGTACAGGCAGTCATGGATGTCAGTCACGGTCGTGGATGCTGCACCATCCTTCAAGATGGTCTGGAGCAAACACAACTCACCCTGTTTCTGATAGGGTGGGGATGAGCATCAGCAGCTGCTGGCGCGTCAAAGTTCTCGAGATTTTGCAGGCGACCTGCAGATGATGCGCCCTGCCTTCTGTTGCCGGGTCGCGCAACACAAAGCGCGCTAATGGGTCGCCGGAGGCCGACAGCTGACATCACATCGTGCGCCAGCAGGTTCTGCGTACCTTGCGCGATGGGCCACGTCACTGCTAGCAGTACCAGCGCAGCGATGGCCCCCATCCGCACTGACCGCGGGGACATCTGCAGAAGACTTGATGAGGTTGCGGACGATGGCACAGTACCTCAGCGGGGTTGTGTTCAATAGCTGCTGGCAGCGCGTGGTGTACTTGCTCCTCACCCTCAAAAGGTGATGCTGGCAACTGCGGGACAGCTGGCCGCCTCGGCCTAGTAATCATGAAGCTGGCCACAACCCTTTCTCCATCAAGGACCTCCTCCCCTGCAGCTGGGTCATTTCGGAAAGTGTGTAGGTGTCGCCGGATGCCGCGGCAGTGACGGACGGAAGTACATCAACACCCTGAGCACGAGTGCACGTCAATAGGGTTGGCGCCTTCCAGCTCAGCGTGGAGGTATGGGCGCGACGCGAGGCGTCCACCACCGCGGCTGCCGGCTCAGGTGACCGTGGGGCTGTGGGAGGGTGCCAATGATGAGGGTGGCATAGTCTGCACTGCCGCTGCTCCACCCTCCTCTTTGAGCACAGTGTCGTTCCTGGTACATGCTACGCATCATGTGCCTCACATGTGCTTACACGGTCATACAAACCACCTCTCTCACCTGGTACGGGCAGGAGCAACCTAGGCTGTGAGCAGTGCCTGAGCACGGTGGAGGCAGCGGCACGGATAGCAGTGATGGTGAAAGATGCGTTTTTTTGTATGCGTCCCAGGTCAGTGCTTCCCTACCGTCGGAAGCAACGGGTCTGGTGGGCTACGGGTCTCCATGGCCTTGCAGCATGACAGCATTCTAAGAGAGGTTGGCGCAAACCATGAGCAGCATGCTCACCGGTGCTTGCAGTATCGAGTAGTTATGGGGTGAGCTTGGCTGTCATTCGGGCAGCGCAGGACCTATCAGAACTGCATGTGAGGTGACGAAAGCCAGATAGAGAGTTGGCAGTCAGCATGTCTTCAAGTAGATCATGGCCGGGCACATCCTCGATCTTTTACCGAGGCTTACATAGATAGGAAGACACTGGTGTTTTTACACTGCTAAGGCTGTCAACCCAGTCGTATCACGCAAAATGCTTCATGCAGCATGTGCACTTCTGTCTTGTGCATGGAAGGTGTGCAGGGAGATGGCATGTTGATTGCCATTGGCATACTGTGATTACACAGTGGCAAAGGAATGCGAGTATACATACCAGGCTGTGTATGTAAGATTGACACGATGAGGACCCTATACCACCCCGCTTCCACCTTAGATCATGGGCTTTAAACCAGCTTCTACAGCCATTTCCACTGTTTCCAAAACAGTAGCTATTGTTATCTAAACTCGTACTGTATCATGCAAACGATACTGGTTATGGAGATTACTACTGTACCTAGCAGGGGCTCTACATATCTAGCATCATCATGCCTGCCTAGCAGCCCTGTCATTTGAGCAATCGCTGCGACAAGGGCTTACAACATGATCAACAATGCGACAAAATGAGAAGACTACTGCAAGGGAAAGCAAATACACCTAGCCCTGTGAAACATAAACTGAGTACAGCAGTGCAACTGCATCATGAACAGATATATATGTCCGACTCACTGCAAACCTCGACAATGCTCTCCAAGCCTAGCTGAGCTTCAACATCAAGCAAAAAACTACTATGAAAAACAAATGCCTAAAGCTGAAAGATGACAGTTGTCTGCATGACCAAGTACTTTTGAAAGCTAAGGACGACCACTACTCTTGCTGACAGCTTGTGCATTAGCCACAGCCTTGCTGTTGCCACCTCCAGAAGAAGAAGCTTGCGCAGCCGCATTGGCAACAGCCTGGTTGGAGCCCTGCATGCAGACATGGACAGTACACATGGTCACGCATGCTGGGCTGCTCCCGTGGCTTTCCTTCTTCCACCCCAGCAGCTGGTGTAGGGCAAACGGGCACACCCACTACCTTGCTGTTGGCGCGGGCAGACGCGGAGGCAGATGCTGACGAGCCAGACTTGTCAGACAGCAGGAGGCGCCCGCCCTTGCTCTTGCTGACAGCTTGTGCATTAGCCACGGCCTTGCTGTTGCCACGTCCAGAAGAAGAAGCTTGCGCAGCCGCATTGGCAACAGCCTGGTTGGAGCCCTGCAAGCAGACATGGACAGTACACATGGTCACGCATGCTGGGCTGCTCCCGTGGCTTTCCTTCTTCCGCCCCAGCAGCTGGTGTAGGGCAAACGGGCACACCCACTACCTTGCTGTTGGCGCGGGCAGACGCGGAGGCAGATGCTGATGACCCAGACTTGTCAGACAGCAGGAGGCGCCCGCCCTTGCTCTTGCTGACAGCTTGTGCATTAGCCACGGCCTTGCTGTTGCCACCTCCAGAAGAAGAAGCTTGCGCAGCCGCATTGGCAACAGCCTGGTTGGAGCCCTGCAAGCAGACATGGACAGTACACATGGTCACGCATGCTGGGCTGCTCCCGTGGCTTTCCTTCTTCCGCCCCAGCAGCTGGTGTAGGGCAAACGGGCACACCCACTACCTTGCTGTTGGCGCGGGCAGACGCGGAGGCAGATGCTGACGAGCCAGACTTGTCAGACAGCAGGAGGCGCCCGCCCTTGCTCTTGCTGACAGCTTGTGCATTAGCCACGGCCTTGCTGTTGCCACCTCCAGAAGAAGAAGCTTGCGCAGCCGCATTGGCAACAGCCTGGTTGGAGCCCTGCAAGCAGACATGGACAGTACACATGGTCACGCATGCTGGGCTGCTCCCGTGGCTTCCCTCCTTCCGCCCCAGCAGCTGGTGTAGGGCAAACGGGCACACCCACTACCTTGCTGTTGGCGCGGGCAGACGCGGAGGCAGATGCTGATGACCCAGACTTGTCACTCAGCAGTGTGCGTCCGTCCTTGCTCTTGCCACTAGCTTGTTCGACTGTCAATGCCTTACTGTTGCCGAGGCTAGATGGGATAACTTGTGCTGATCCATTTGTGGTAGCCTAGCGAAAGCCAAGAGGGTCGTACAGGCAGTCATGGATGTCAGTCACGGTCGTGGATGCTGCACCATCCTTCAAGATGGTCTGGAGCAAACACAACTCACCCTGTTTCTGATAGGGTGGGGATGAGCATCAGCAGCTGCTGGCGCGTCAAAGTTCTCGAGATTTTGCAGGCGACCTGCAGATGATGCGCCCTGCCTTCTGTTGCCGGGTCGCGCAACACAAAGCGCGCTAATGGGCCGCCGGAGGCCGACAGCTGACATCACATCGTGCGCCAGCAGGTTCTGCGTACCTTGCGCGATGGGCCACGTCACTGCTAGCAGTACCAGCGCAGCGATGGCCCCCATCCGCACGGACCGCGGGGACATCTGCAGAAGACTTGATGAGGTTGCGGGCGATGGCACAGTACCTCAGCGGGGTTGTGTTCAATAGCTGCTGGCAGCGCATGGTTTACTCGCTCCTCACCCTCAAAAGGTGATGCTGGCAACTGCGGGACAGCTGGCCGCCTCGGCCTAGTAATCATGAAGCTGGCCACAACCCTTTCTCCATCAAGGACCTCCTCCCCTGCAGCTGGGTCATTTCGGAAAGTGTGTAGGTGTCGCCGGATGCCGCGGCAGTGACGGACGGAAGTACATCAACACCTTGAGCACGAGTGCACGTCAATAGGGTTGGCGCCTTCCAGCTCAGCGTGGAGGTATGGGCGCGACGCGAGGCGTCCACCACCGCGGCTGCCGGCTCAGGTGACCGTGGGGCTGTGGGAGGGTGCCAATGATGAGGGTGGCATAGTCTGCACTGCCGCTGCTCCACCCTCCTCTTTGAGCACAGTGTCGTTCCTGGTACATGCTACGCATCATGTGCCTCACATGTGCTTACACGGTCATACAAACCACCTCTCTCACCTGGTACGGGCAGGAGCAACCTAGGCTGTGAGCAGTGCCTGAGCACGGTGGAGGCAGCGGCACGGATAGCAGTGATGGTGAAAGATGCGTTTTTCTGTATGCGTCCCAGGTCAGTGCTTCCCTACCGTCGGAAGCAACGGGTCTGGTGGGCTACGGGTCTCCATGGCCTTGCAGCATGACAGCATTCTAAGAGAGGTTGGCGCAAACCATGAGCAGCATGCTCACCGGTGCTTGCAGTATCGGGTAGTTATGGGGTGAGCTTGGCTGTCATTCGGGCAGCGCAGGACCTATCAGAACTGCATGTGAGGTGACGAAAGCCAGATAGAGAGTTGGCAGTCAGCATGTCTTCAAGTAGATCATGGCCGGGCACATCCTCGATCTTTTACCGAGGCTTACATAGATAGGAAGACACTGATGTTTTTACACTGCTAAGGCTGTCAACCCAGTCGTATCACGCAAAATGCCTCATGCAGCATGTGCACTTCTGTCTTGTGCATGGAAGGTGTGCAGGGAGATGGCATGTTGATTGCCATTGGCATACTGTGATTACACAGTGGCAAAGGCATGCGGGTATACATACCAGGCTGTGTATGTAAGATTGACACGATGAGGACCCTATACCACCCCGCTTCCACCTTAGATCATGGGCGTTAAACCAGCTTCTACAGCCATTTCCACTGTTTCCAAAACAGTAGCTATTGTTATCTAAACTCGTACTGTATCATGCAAACGATACTGGTTATGGAGATTACTACTGTACCTAGCAGGGGCTCTACATATCTAGCATCATCATGCCTGCCTAGCAGCCCTGTCATTTGAGCAATCGCTGCGACAAGGGCTTACAACATGATCAACAATGCGACAAAATGAGAAGACTACTGCAAGGGAAAGCAAATACACCTAGCCCTGTGAAACATAAACTGAGTACAGCAGTGCAACTGCATCATGAACAGATATATATGTCCGACATAGAACCATTACAGTCGATGCTAAGTCACAGCCTCGCGTTCAGCATCGCAGTTTGGGCGTAGCAGCACAGCATCGCTCCTCAGCAGCCCAGCAGCACAGCTCCGCGTTCAGCATTGCAGTTTGGGCGTAGCAGCACAGCATCGCTCCTCAGCAGCCCAGCAGCACAGCCTCGCGTTCAGCATTGCAGTTTGGGCGTAGCAGCACAGCATCGCTCCTCAGCAGCCCAGCAGCACAGCCTCGCGTTCAGCATCGCAGTTTGGGCGTAGCAGCACAGCATCGTTCCTCAGCAGCCCAGCAGCACAGCCTCGCGTTCAGCATCGCAGTTTGGGCGTAGCAGCACAGCATCGCTCCTCAGCAGCCCAGCAGCACAGCTCCGCGTTCAGCCTAGCACTACAGCAGCAGCAGCAGCAGCAACAGCAGGAGTGGAGCCTCCATCGTCAAGGAGAAGACCACCAGAAGAAAACCCCGCCTTGTGTGCTGCACTCTGTGCAAGCCGGCACCCTTATATTTCCAGCCCAGCCCCCGGGTCATTGGGGGAACGCTGAGCTAAGTTATCACCCAGTGTCTTACCCCCTGGCTGGTGCTTTGCTGACGTCGTGCCCCTGCCTGCGCCTTTGGCCCCCCAGGCTGCCACGGAGAACCCTATGGAGCCAGTTGCTACCTCTCAACTGGTGGCGCAGGTGCTGCAGCGTTACATTTTCTCCTCGGCCCAGCCCCTGACCAGGGACTCCCATATCCAGCCCCAACCCCTTCAGCACTTCAGTGCTGGGGCTTGGTTTGTCCCTTTGGGCCGCCTTTGCAGGGAACGCTTGCAGCTGTACCAGCAGCAGCACCCCCTTCTTCCTCCCCCCCAGGCCGACGTTGCAGCCTTTGTTGAGGCCTGCAGCACAGCCCTTCTAGCCCGTAAGCAGCGTGAGGGCAGGGCAGTGGCCTCCCTGTCTTGCCTTCACTCTGCAGGCCACCCCCACCACGGTTTGGTGTTGGTGCATGACCACACCAGTCCAGCAGGCAGGAGCCTAGACGCCCAGCTGATTGCCCAACCCGCGCTTCAGGTGCAGTTCCTAGGCGAGACCCTGTGGGTGCCTGTGGAGCCTCTGGATCCAGGCCCCCCCCCTGGGGCAGTCAAAGTGGTCATCCATCACAACAGTCCCCTAGCAAGCAAGGTGGGCTTGGTGGCAGCCCTGCTCAGGGCAGTGGGGTATGAGGTCAGCCCTGCCCCTCCCCCTGGCCTGCCTGAGTCCCTGCAGCTGTCCTCGGCAGCAGTTCTTAGTGAGCGCCTGGGAGCTCACTCTCGCACCAGCTGTTTCAAAGGGTCAGAGGTGGGGAATGGGTGCGTTGTGGAGGCCATAGTCACCACCCCTGTCGGGGACGACAAGCTGACCCGCCTTCCTAGCAGGTTCGCCACACCCACGGGGGGTTGGGGCAAGGTGCAGGTCTTCCAGCTGGGTGGGGACTCCCGGCCCCTAGAGGACCCCCTCTCTGACCCTGAGCAGCTTCTCAGGCCCCCTCAGGGGCCTGCAGGCCAGCCTCCCACCCCACCGCCCCCTCCACCCCCTCCCCCTCCACCCCCTCCCCCCCCCCATTCTGGGCACCCGCCACGGCGCCCTGATCATCCCCCTGACCAGTCCCACAGCCATCCTGCCACCCACCCTCCCTCCTATGCACCTTCTGGTCAGCCTACTACCCCTCCTCCCCCACCCACACCTCAAACAGGGCAAGACCATACCCCTCCCTCTCCGGCTGAGCAGTCCCGCCTCCTCCCCCCCCAACACCAGCCCCCCCCTGCCACCCTGAGCCCTGACCCTGACCAGGCTGCTGCCACCCCCACCCAGCGCAACACAGCGGGGGGTGGCACGGCCAGGCCTGAGGTGGCCAGGGTGGTGGGCGGCTCCCAGGGGCAGCAGCAGCAGCCGCTCAGCCCTGCCACCCTGAGCCCTGACCCTGACCAGCCTGCTGCCACCCCCACCCAGCGCACCACAGCGGGGGGTGGCACGGCCAGGCCTGAGGTGGCCAGGGTGGTGGGCGGCTCCCAGGGGCAGCAGCAGCAGCCGCTCAGCCCTGCCACCCTGAGCCCTGACCCTGACCAGGCTGCTGCCACCCCCACCCAGCGCAACACAGCGGGGGGTGGCCCGGCCAGGCCTGAGGTGGCCAGGGTGGTGGGCGGCTCCCAGGGGCAGCAGCAGCAGCCGCTCAGCCCTGCCACCCTGAGCCCTGACCCTGACCAGTCTGCTGCCACCCCCACCCAGCGCAACACAGCGGGGGGTGGCACGACCAGGCCTGAGGTGGCCAGGGTGGTGGGCGGCTCCCAGGGGCAGCAGCGGCAGCCGCTCAGCCCTGCCACCCTGAGCCCTGACCCTGACCAGGCTGCTGCCACCCCCACCCAGCGCACCGCAGCGGGGGGTGGCACGGCCAGGCCTGAGGTGGCCAGGGTGGTGGGCGGCTCCCAGGGGCAGCAGCAGCAGCCGCTCAGCCCTGCCACCCTGAGCCCTGACCCTGACCAGCCTGCTGCCACCCCCACCCAGCGCACCACAGCGGGGGGTGGCACGGCCAGGCCTGAGGTGGCCAGGGTGGTGGGCGGCTCCCAGGGGCAGCAGCAGCAGCCGCTCAGCCCTGCCACCCTGAGCCCTGACCCTGACCAGGCTGCTGCCACCCCCACCCAGCGCAACACAGCGGGGGGTGGCCCGGCCAGGCCTGAGGTGGCCAGGGTGGTGGGCGGCTCCCAGGGGCAGCAGCAGCAGCCGCTCAGCCCTGCCACCCTGAGCCCTGACCCTGACCAGTCTGCTGCCACCCCCACCCAGCGCAACACAGCGGGGGGTGGCACGACCAGGCCTGAGGTGGCCAGGGTGGTGGGCGGCTCCCAGGGGCAGCAGCGGCAGCCGCTCAGCCCTGCCACCCTGAGCCCTGACCCTGACCAGGCTGCTGCCACCCCCACCCAGCGCAACACAGCGGGGGGTGGCACGGCCAGGCCTGAGGTGGCCAGGGTGGTGGGCGGCTCCCAGGGGCAGCAGCAGCAGCCGCTCAGCCCTGCCACCCTGAGCCCTGACCCTGACCAGGCTGCTGCCACCCCCACCCAGCGCACCACAGCGGGGGGTGGCACGGCCAGGCCTGAGGTGGCCAGGGTGGTGGGCGGCTCCCAGGGGCAGCAGCAGCAGCCGCTCAGCCCTGCCACCCTCAGCCCTGACCCTGACCAGCCTGCTGCCACCCCCACCCAGCGCACCACAGCGGGGGGTGGCACGGCCAGGCCTGAGGTGGCCAGGGTGGTGGGCGGCTCACAGGGGCAGCAGCAGCAGCCGCTCAGCCCTGCCACCCTGAGCCCTGACCCTGACCAGTCTGCTGCCACCCCCACCCAGCGCACCACAGCGGGGGGTGGCCCGGCCAGGCCTGAGGTGGCCAGGGTGGTGGGCGGCTCCCAGGGGCAGCAGCAGCAGCCGCTCAGCCCTGCCACCCTGAGCCCTGACCCTGACCAGTCTGCTGCCACCCCCACCCAGCGCACCACAGCGGGGGGTGGCCCGGCCAGGCCTGAGGTGGCCAGGGTGGTGGGCGGCTCCCAGGGGCAGCAGCAGCAGCCGCTCAGCCCTGCCACCCTGAGCCTTGACCCTGACCAGGCTGCTGCCACCCCCACCCAGCGCAACACAGCGGGGGGTGGCACGGCCAGGCCTAAGGTGGCCAGGGTGGTGGGCGGCTCCCAGGGGCAGCAGCAGCAGCCGCTCAGCCCTGCCACCCTGAGCCCTGACCCTGACCAGGCTGCTGCCACCCCCACCCAGCGCACCACAGCGGGGGGTGGCACGGCCAGGCCTGAGGTGGCCAGGGTGGTGGGCGGCTCCCAGGGGCAGCAGCTGCAGCCGCTCAGCCCTGCCACCCTGAGCCCTGACCCTGATCATGTTACTATCACCCCCACCCAGCGCACCACAGCAGGGGGAGGCACGGCCAGGCCAGAGGCGGCCAGGGTGGAGCAGGTCTCGCTGGCTCAGCTAAAGCAACAGCCTCACCCCGCTGCCACCCCCAAACTCCCCACCGCAGCTAGAGGTGGCACGGCTTGGGTCGAGGGGGCTCGGGAGCTGCAGGTGGAGAGTTTGGCTTCCCGTAGCCCCAACCCCGGCTTTGAGGCGGGGATGGAGGCGGGGGTAGGGGCAAGGGCGGGGGAAGGAGAGGGGTCAGTAATGGGAGGAGAGGATGGGGAGGGGTCAGGTCCAGGGGTCAAGTCAGGGGCTACAGGGCGTGGGCTTAAAGGTTTGGGAATCCGCCCGTCCGCGCCCTCACGTGGGAGGCATCCCCGGTTTGTTTGCTCTTGGGGCCCAGCTGTTAAGGAGCGTCCCGGGGGCCAGTGGCTAGGCCCGTCATGGGCTGCCCAAGTTCCCTCAAGGGGTGACACAGAGCAGCGGGGTTGGGGGATAGGAGTAGGGGTTGGGGTTACAGCTCGGTCTGCGGCGAGGGCCCGGGAGGGGTCTGAGGTTTGGGCTCGGTTTGGGGCTGGGTTTGGGGCGGTGGTTGGGGCTGGAGCTGGTGCAGGTGCAGGGGCGGGGGTAGGGGCTGGGGCTGGGGCTGGGGAGGTGGATGGGGCGGGAGCAGGAGCTACAGCTGGGGCAAAGGGTGAGGCTGGGGCCGGGGCTAGGCATGGGACTGGGGTTGCGGCTGGGGCTGGGGCTGCGGCTGCGGTTGGGGCTGGGGCTGGGGCTGGGACTGGGGCTGGGGCTGGGGCTGGGGCTGGGGCTGGGGCTGGGGCTGGGGCTGGGGCTGGGGCTGGGGCTGGAGCTGGGGCTGGGGCTGGGGCTGGGGCTGGGGCTGGAGCTGGGGCTAGGGTTGGGGCTGGGGCTGCGGCTGGGGCTGGGGCTGGGGCTGGGGCTGGGGGTGGGGCTGGGGCTGGGGCTGCGGCTGCACCGGGGATTGGAGCTACCCCGATGGCTCTGGACTGTCCCCGCCTTTCCCAACCCCTGATCCCTACCATTTTCCCTACGTCCACCACCTTCCAGCCCAAAGCCCCAGGGGCCTTTGTGGCCCGGACGCACCTGCCTCCTTTTGTACCTGACCCCATGTGTCACCCCCTCCCTACCTCTCTACCTTTTGTGCAACCCTCTGGCCCCCCCCACCTCCCTTTGGCCAACCCTCTTTCCTTTTCTCCTCCCTCCCTCCACCCTGAGGGACCCATCGCCATGACCTCCCCTCCCAGCCCCCCCCTGTCAGCCTCCCCTCGCCTCCCTGGTCACTTGGGGCTCCTGGAGAAGGCCCTAACCAAGGGCGCGGTGCTGGCCTCCAGAGGCAAGGTTGCGGCCAAAAAGCTCAGAGCTGCCACAGCGAGGGGCATAGTAGCAGCCGGGCAGTGGGTAGGTGGAGCCCCTTCCGGCAGCCCTCCCTCCCTCATGGACGCTGAGTTACCGGACCCCGCCGCCCTGAGTGTTGGCTCCACCCTTCCCCTCCCAACGCAAGAAGTCAGTCCCTCGAGCGGGGTGGACAGCCGGCTTGTCTTTGCGCGAGGCCGGGCCGTAGAGCTCCATGGCAGTCAGCCTCCTCGCAGGTCTGTCAGCGTCGCTAGGGCCTCTCCGCGCCCTTCTCCGGATGACAGGAGGGCCGTTAGGGAGGAGCGTCAGCGGGAGGCTCAGCGTTGGCCTAGGGGAGGCTCTACACAGCCAGCAGCCCAGCAAGCCCAAGGTGGGCCTCGCCGGCGCCGCTTTGGCATTCTTTCTTCAAGTTCTAGCTCTGATGAGAGGGAGGCTCAGCTTTGGCAGCGGCAAGCCGACAGGCAGCGTGCTACCCACCTTGGCCGTGGGACCCCACACACGCTCCGCTACGGCCTGCTCAGCCCCACCACCAGCCTAGCCAGCTCGCAGGGGGCCTCTGCCAGCCATGTAGTTGAGTCACCTTGCCCCCAAGAGGAGAGGCCCAGGGTGCCAAAGCGGCAGCAGCCAGAGCGAGTAGGTGTCCAGGATGAAGAGGGTCTGCCCTTCGGTCCCCTTCCCCCTCGGCCCCCACTAGCCATCTATAGTCGTGAGCCCCGGGTCCGCCTTCGTCGCCCTGGGGCAAAGCTCGCTTGCATTGAGGCCACTTCCGTCCCTCCCCACCCCCTGTCAGGTCAGCCTTCTCCTCCTAGCCCATCCACCCTCCACCACACACGCGTAGCCCGCGCGGGGGCGAGCCAAGCTTAGCTATGCAGCGCCCAGGTGTGGCTGCCAGGTTTATGGCGGTCACCCTCAACGTGCAGGGCCTAGCCCAACCGCACAAGCTTCAGGCTCTGCTAGACTGGGCCGCTGACAGCCCGGCGCAGGTGGTTTTCCTCCAAGAGTGCCACAAGGCGGAAAGCGTGTGGCAGTGGGCCGAAGCCCTCTCCGGGGCCAAGCCAGCCTGGCGTGGGCAGTGGTTCTACACTCCCGGCACCGGCAGCTCCCAGGGTTGCCTAGTGCTCGTGAAGCCCTCCACCCTCCTGAAGGGGTGCACCCAGGTGCAGCTGCAGGCAGAGGCGGCCCAGGGACGGGTCCTGCGAGTGGACGGGGTTCTGGCTGGTAGGCCTGTCTCCTTGGTGTGCGTGTATGCCCCAGCGCAACAGTCGGAGCGCTCCACGTTCTTTTCTGTTTGCCTCCCCGCCTGCCTTCCCCCAACTGCGGAGGGCCGCCTCATCATCATGGGGGGTGACTTCAATTGCATCCTCTCCCCTTGGGATAGGGTAGGGGTCCCGCAGGGCTCTCAGCACGGGGAGGCCTGGGTGGGTAGCCGGGGCCAGGGGGCAGAGCAGCTGAGGCAGCTGGTGTCGGAGAGGGGCCTGGTGGACGCCTGGCGGCAGCTACGCCCCCCCTCTGCCAGGGACCTCACTCACTTCAGTGAGCGTTGGCAGACAGGCGCCCGCCTAGACCGGTGGTATGTCTCGGAGGGCCTAGCTCAGTGGCAGTTGGACAGCACCATCTTGGGGGTGCGGCCGGTGCCCACCGACCACCAGCCCGTCTCTGTCTCCCTGTGCCCTCCCGACCCCCCCCTCACTGCCCCCGCCCCCTGGCAGCTGCACCCCGCCCACCTTGACGACCCTGAGCTGCTGGACTCTCTCAAGGGGTACCTGCAGGCGGAGGACGCTCACCATGAGGCCGCCAGACAGCTAGGGACGCAGCCTAGGGACGGGCACAGGGCCAGGTGGGCCCGCATCAAGCAGGGCATGGCCCTGCGGGCCCAGCAGTTCCTGAGGACCAAGCGCCGAGCTAGGCGTGACCTGCGGCAGCGCAGGGAGAAGGCAGCCTTGGCTGCAAGGGCCCACCTCGTGCGCCAACTGCAGCTAGCAGAGCAGGCCGGCCAGGCAGAGGTGCTTGCAGCGCAGCACCTCGGTGAGACGACAGCCCTAGCCGGGGTGGGGGAGCGCGTGCAGGTGGCCCATCAGTCCCTGCTAGCCAGCGCTGTCCTGGACCAGGTGTATGGCGACCGCTCCTCCTTCTTTTTCTACCACCGCGACCAGCCTGCGCACACCCCCACCCTCATCTCCTCCCTTCAGCTCCCCGGGCAGCCCGGCTTGGCGGCCGACCTCACCACTCCAAACGGGGTGCGCTCAGCGTGCCAGGCCTTTGAACATCACTATTCAGCCGCCGCGCCTACCGGAGTCTACGCTGCAAAGGCCATCGACCCAGCCGCGCGCGCCACTCTGCTTAACTGCCTTACCTCACGTCTCACCCCCGCTCAGGCCAGGGCTGCGGAAGGGCCTGGGGGAGATCCCATGCTCTCGGAGGAGGAGCTGGGTCGGGCCCTTCAGGGCAGTGCTCACAGCAAGGCCCCGGGGCTAGACGGGCTGCCCATGGAGGTGTACGACCGGCTTTGGCCTCAGCTGGTGGGCCCTTTGCGGGCCATGCTGAGGGAGGCTCTGGCAGATACGAGCGACCCAGCCCCCCTGGCTGAGTTCCTCACTGGGGTCATTACCCTGGTGCCCAAGGCTGGCAAGCCTAGAGACCAGGTGGCGGGGTACCGCCCCATCACGCTGCTCAACTGCGATGTGCGGCTGGTGGCCCGGGCCCTAGAGGACAGGCTGCAGCTGCCGCTGGACCTGCTAGTGTCTCCTTCCCAGTCAGCTTTCATCCTAGGGAGGGACATCAACGACAGCGTGCAGTTCCACCTAGGCTTGCTGGAGTGGCTCCAGCAGCGGCACAGCCCTGCCTGGCTTCTGTTGCTGGACCTGGCAGGGGCCTATGACAACGTTTCCTGGAGCCTGCTCCAGGACACGCTAGAGGCCATGGGGTTCAGCCAGCAGGGGCACGTGCGCTGGGCGCAGCTGCTGCACCGGGGGGCCACCAGCCAGGTGCTCGTCAACGGCTACCTCACCGACAGCTTCCCCTTGGCCTCTGGGCTTCTACAGGGCAGTGGGGCTTCCCCGTTGTACTGGTGTGTGGTGTTGCAACCGCTCGTTAGCTACCTCAGCTCGCTCCAGCGGGCGGGTCGCATCACCACCCCCGCTATTCCCACTAGTCCCCTGGCCATGCACGCTGCCACCCTGACCCCCGCGCTTCCCACCAAGGAGTACGCGGACGACCTCACCATCCTGGTGGCGGATCGGGTCAAGGACGGGGAAGTGGTGGTGGAGGCCTTGGAGCGGTTCCGCGCCGCAGGCGGCCCAGCGCTGAGCGTGAGCAAGAGCGTGGCCCTGCCGTGCGTCCAACCAGTGACCGGTCAGGGCGAGCCGGAGGCCCTGGGGGCGGAGGGAGCAGGGTTGGCAAGGGTGGGAGGGGAGGGAGGGGGGAGGGGAGGCGCTAAGGGAGGGGAGAGGGGAAGGGTAGAGGCGGGGGCAGGGGCAGGGGCAGGGGCAGGGGCAGGGGCAGGGGCAGGGGCAGGGGCAGGGGCAGGGGCAGGGGCAGGGGCAGGGGCAGAGGCAGGGGCAGGGGCAGGGGCAGGGGCAGGGGCAGGAGCAGGGGCAGGGGCAGGGGGGGTCATCCGCGCCGCGCCGCCGGGGTTGGTGGTGCGCCACCTGGGGGTCCCCCTAGGGGCGACCTCTTACGCTGCCACAGGAGAGGCCGCCTATGGTGGTGCTGCAGCTGCCATCACAGCGGCCTCCCTCCCTTGGCAGCCCCTGGGCCTCAACCTGCTTGGGAGGGTACAGGTGGCTCAGCAGTGCCTGGCCAGTAAGGTCATCTACCAGATGGCCGCCGTGCAACCTCCCACAGCCTTGGCGCAGGCCATGGCCCTTGCCATCAAACGCTTTGTCGCTGCGTCAGACCTTCCCCAGGAGCGCAGCCCCAACAGCAACCGCCTGTACCCTAGCGAGGCCATCTGCGTTATGCCCCGGCGGGAGGGAGGGGTGGGGCTCCCAGACCTAGGGGTCATCAGCACAGCCATGCGGGCGAAGATGTTGGCCCAGCTTTGGTCGCCCCGGGTGCGCCCTTGGCAACCCCTTACCCACAGCCTTTTGGCAGACCCCAGCCACGGCCTCAGCACCTGGGTCATCACAGACCCCAGCGCCCCTCCCTTGCGCAATATCACCCCGCGGCTGCAAGCTCACGTGGCCGCCTTGGCCCAACTTCGTCTGTTCCGGGTGGTACCCCCAGAGAGTCAATCCTTCTACTCGGTGATGGCGGAACCGTTGTGGTTCAACCCTCTGATCCGCCTGATCTCTTCTGCTAGGCAGGAGGCAGAGAGCCAGGGTTGGACCCATGTCCGCCACGTGCGGGAGGCCCTTCAGCGGCAGTCTCAGCTCGAGGGTGTCACCCGGTGGGCTGCTGACCTGGTTAGAGCCTGCCTCCCGGAGCCCTGGCAGCAGTGGGTGGACCTCCGTGACCCCCCCCCGCCTGATTGGGAATGCCTGAGGGTGGGGCCCGGGGTAGGGTTCGTGGCTCGGTGCCACCCCGCGCTCCATCCCTCCCACTGGGTGGCCCCCAACGGGCGGCTCTTCCCCCTTAACCCCACGGGCCAGGGCCCCCTGGGGACGTTCCAGATGGTGGAGGGGGCAGTCTGGGAGCCGGCTGCGGTGGCCCGCCTGAACAAGCCCAACTACCTCTTGACACCGGAAGAGCGAGCTACCCACCTCCGTCCTCTGCCTGCAGGGCGCCTGGGCGGGCAAGGGCATGAGGGTGGTCAGGGCCAGGGGCAGGGGGGGGTAGCTAGGGGGGGGGGGAGGGGCAGAGGCAGGGGAGGGAGCGGGGGTAGGGGCAGGGGTGGGGGGCAGGGAGGGGGTGGAGCAGGAGGGCAAGGTGGAGCCCCAGCGCTTAAGGCCGGGCCCCCTCCCTGGCCCAAGGAGGAGTGGCTCCTAGGCCCCTGGGCCCACCTGCAGCTGGATCCCCAGGTGTGGGGCTTGGGCACCACCACCCTCTTGGAGTTTACCGTCAGGGATGCCAAGGTGCGCCTCCACCAGCTCCAGCGAGTCAGCGCTGACGCGCTCTACCCTCCTGGGGGGGGCCTGTGGCCGGTGCTTTGGGGTAGGCGCCCCCCACGGGAGGCCGGGTTGGCTCAGGGGACAGCAGTTGACGGAGGGGCGTTCAGGGAGTTGGAGGAGCGGTGGCAGGCCAGCGCTCAGCAAGTTACAGCCCAGCGAGCAGCGGAAGAGCGGGAGCAGCAAGGCAGGGATGCGGAGGAGCTGCTCCCAGAGGAAGTGCAAGGCAGCCAGGCGCCGCGCTGGCGAGACACCTCCGCCAGAGCCCCTCCCCGCCCCTCCCCGGAGCAACGAGCAGCCGAGCGGGCGGAGCGGCAGCTGGAGGCCCAGCAAGGGCCCCGGCGCACCGGTAGGCAGCCAGCTACCCTGCAAGTCCCCCCCGATGGCACGGTGGATGAGCTGGCCGCAGCCACTAGACCGGGCCAGTCCTGTCTCCAGGTGTGGAAGGAGCTGATGGACCCCACCCTCCGCCGGGAGCATGCCATCGTGGCTTGGCGGGTGCTCCACGGCAGCCTCATGGTTGGGGCCTTGTGGGGCCACATCCTTAAGGGCGCTGCTGCCCCGGGTTCATCCGCCTGCCGCCTCTGCCAGCCGGGCCAGCTGGAGACCCTCACCCACGCCTTCCTCACTTGCCCCGCCGTGGCTCCGGTCTGGGAGTGGGTGTTGGATGTGTACGGCCACCTTACCGGCACCCGCCCCCCCTCCGGCGATGCCCTCCTGCTCCTCAGTGGTCGCCCCACCCGCAGCGAGGCTCCCCCCTTCCAGCCCCCAGACAGTTTGCTGTGGCTCAGGTTGCGCGTGGCCTATCTAGGCACGGTGTGGCGTCTCCGCAGCTCCGGGGCCGCTACAGCCCTCCAGCCGCAGATGGTGGCGCAACGAGTGGCAGAGGAGGTCGTCCTCACCCTCTCCTCCGCTGTTAAACGCGACTGGCACCGGGTAGGCAGAGACATCCGGGTGGGCCTTTGTGGAGCGGTGCCCTCCACCTGGTTTAGGGGTACGGACCCGGAGCTTGGCGCAGACCAGTTTGACCGGTTGTGGCCGGAGCCGTCAGGAGGGTGGTTCGCCAAGGAGGGGGCAGAGGAGAGGGCGCTGGAGGGGATAGGGGGAGGGGAGGCCGGGGGGATAGTAGCGGGGGCCAGGCAGCGGGAGGAGAGGGCGTTTGGGGCGGGTGAGCTAGTTGTGCGCCTGTCCTTGCAGTGGCCCGTCCCCTTCCTTGCCCCTCTTGCTTGAGCTGGGTTAGATTGTTAGGGGGTTCTGAGTGTTTTGAGGGGTTAGAGGCTGTTAGGTCTCTGGGAAGCCCTAGGTTAGGTTCTTGTGTT
Organism: Haematococcus lacustris; assembly: GCA_030144725.1. Classification (NCBI taxonomy): domain Eukaryota; kingdom Viridiplantae; phylum Chlorophyta; class Chlorophyceae; order Chlamydomonadales; family Haematococcaceae; genus Haematococcus; species Haematococcus lacustris. The sequence goes on from JASKMD010000006.1 coordinate 14,985,539, forward strand.
CGTTTAGTGGGGGCGGAGGGGCAGCGAGGGTTGTGCCTTGGTGCTGGGGGGCCTAGGGGTGTATGTTGTGTTGTCCGGGGGTCCCTAGGGTCGGCGAGGTGGAGGGGTTGCTGAGGGTGGGGGTGTGGGGGGTGTTTGGACGTCTTTCCTTGGGGGGGTGTAGTTACCGTTCTAGGGTGGTTTGGACGCTGTTTGGTGGTGGGGTGGTGGGGTGGGGTTTGCTTGCCTCTTTGAGGAAGGGAGGGGGTAGCTTGCTCGAGACATGTCTAGTCTTTCTTTTTCTCTCTCTCTTAGTCTCTCTCTTAGTCTTTCTTTCTCCTGTAATCTCTCTCTCTGAAAAAAAAAAAAAAAAAAAAAAACGGTGCTTGCAGTATCGGGTAGTTATGGGGTGAGCTTGGCTGTCATCGGGGCAGCGCAGGACCCATCAGAACTGCATGTGAGGTGACGAAAGCCAGATAGAGAGTTGGCAGTCAGCATGTCTTCAAGCAGATCATGGCCGGGCACATCCTCGATCTTTTACCGAGGCTTACATAGATAGGAAGACACTGGTGTTTTTACACTGCTAAGGCTGTCAACCCAGTCGTATCACGCAAAATGCTTCATGCAGCATGTGCACTTCTGTCTTGTGCATGGAAGGTGTGCAGGGAGATGGCATGTTGATTGCCATTGGCATACTGTGATTACACAATGGCAAAGGAATGCGAGTATACATACCAGGCTGTGTATGTAAGATTGACACGATGAGGACCCTATACCACCCCGCTTCCACCTTAGATCATGGGCGTTAAACCAGCTTCTACAGCCATTTCCACTGTTTCCAAAACAGTAGCTATTGTTATCTAAACTCGTACTGTATCATGCAAACGATACTGGTTATGGAGATTACTACTGTACCTAGCAGGGGCTCTACATATCTAGCATCATCATGCCTGCCTAGCAGCCCTGTCATTTGAGCAATCGCTGCGACAAGGGCTTACAACATGATCAACAATGCGACAAAATGAGAAGACTACTGCAAGGGAAAGCAAATACACCTAGCCCTGTGAAACATAAACTGAGTACAGCAGTGCAACTGCATCATGAACAGATATATATGTCCGACTCACTGCAAACCTCGACAACGCTCTCCAAGCCTGGCTGAGCTTCAACATCTAGCAAAAAACTGTTATGAAAAACAAATGTTTAAAGCTGAAAATCCCTGCCCACTGTAGAAAGCTGGCTGCATAGCATAGCTCCCACGTCCACTGGCTGCTGTTGTAACCCCTTGGCGATCAAGGCTGGTGACATCGCATCAGCTGATGACCCAGGCCTGAGTATTTCTTGCTGATAGGCAGAGCTCGCCTTAGTGGGCACCACTTGCTTCTCCTTAGGGGCTGCATGTTCAGTGGAGCCCGACCTGGCATTGCCTCCAGTCAGCTGGGTTCGCTTCAGCTGGGCGTGCTCAGATTAAGTCTTTTGTCATCCACCTGGCAAAATCATGAGGAGGCTGGTGAAGGATGAGGAGAAGATAAAGGAAGCTGCGGGTGTGTTGTAATGGTGTATAAGATGGAGTCTGCAGCAACACCATGTTTAGCACGTGCCATGTACTACTAATGCTGACTAGGGTCTTCTTTGGAGCAGCTAGCATTGGCACAAGGGGGGCTGGGGTGCTGATGCGGTGCTGCGTGCTTGCTGCAAGGTGGTGTGCAGGCCCAAGGGCACAGACCAGCGGCGGGGCAGGGTGGTGCTTGTGGATGAGCACCGCACCAGCGGGTCAGCTCAGCAGTGAATGGCCAGCAGCCCTGTGAGAGGCAGCTGGACAAGCGCAGGGCCACCAGGCCTGCAGGCTGGAAGCCCCCAGCAGGGCAGGTGCACCACCGCCTAGTGCGCCCAGCCTGGAGCCAGCAGCGTGACAAGCCAGTGAGGGGCATGATGTGGTGCCCGGTAGCAGCCCCCGCAAGCCCCACAGGCCCCACGCAGCAGCCAGGCAGCCACACAGCCATCAGCCTCAGAGCCAGGGCCAAGCATTTCCCTGCCAACCAAGCGCAGCAAGAGCACCAAGGCTGAGCCAGCAGCTGAGCCCTACAAGGGCAAGGGCAGGGCTGCTAAAGCCAAGACAGCACCACAGCCAGGCAGGTGGCTGGACAGGGACTGCAATGCAGCGCTAAATATGCAGCGCATTGGGGAGAGCAGGTGGTGTCCACTGGAGCTCTGCTGGTGGCCAGAGCAGGGAGCTCTGCCAGCCAAGGGCAAGGAGTACCCTGGCCTGGGGTACAAGCGGCTGCGAGACAAGCCACCCAAGGCCCAGCAGCAGCAGCCTGCTGAGGCACAGTAGTGTGTGCTCCCCCTCTTGAGCTGTCATCAGCTTTCAATTAGTGCATGTTTTGTCATGCCAACTCTACGCATAGCCCTGTCACAGGGGTCAGGCAATGATGTAGGTGGTAGGCGACCATGACCATGTGTATGCCATGTGTAGGCCATGAGCATGCCATGCGATGGGAACTCCACACAGAAAAAAACATTGTTTTGTAGTGGTCCACAATTAGTGTGTTCGACTGCGATGAAGGCTCAAGTTTGAGGGCCAAGGTGTTGACTAGGGTGATCAAAGTTCAAGTGGAAGGCATCTTCACTAGTAGGCACAATCCGTGCAGGCTCCTGCTGCATTGCTTGTGGTCAGTTGAGTTTTTCCTGGTCCTGGCGCGTTCACCTTGTCATTCAAGCGGTGCCACTGGAAGCATCCATGGTTTCAGAGGTCCCATGATGTGTAAAGAGGCTGAAGTGCCAAGGTTAGCTGGGGTTAGGAGGGGTGGTGAGGTGGTGGGGTGGTGAGGTGGTGGGGTGGTGGGGTGGTGAGGGCCAGCAGCACTGGCTACCCAGGTGAGGGTATAGCCAGTGCCAGTACAACACCTGAGATCAGCACGCCCACTCCCATGCCACACACTTTTCCAAGATTTGAGAGCATTCTATGCATCACACATGAGTGCAGACAATGGCAGTGAGGCAGCAGGTGTTCAGCTTACATTGCTTGCACTTAGAGTAGCACCACATGTGGGGGTGACGAAGCTGTGCTGCTGCTGCTGCTGTTGCTGTTGCTGGTGAGGCCGACATGCCCGACAAGCATGAGGCTGCCATTCTGAGTGCCATTCTGAAGTGGTCCCCGTCAAGGAAGCTTACTCACTTAGTCAGCGGTATCCAGCTCAGTGTCCTGTCCCATACAGCCGGTGGCCATAACCAGGCTCTGGACTGCGCACTGTGCACAGTCTGTTGTGCTGGTTACCTGAGACACTGCGGACCTGCTGTACTGGCAGCTGTTGTGTATCATTTCCTTGGCATTCGGCTTGAAAGGCTGGGAGGGGCTGGGAGGGGCTGAGCAGGGCGGGGGTGGGGCCTTGCAGCCTGCCAGGCGCACAGCGGAGATAGGAAGCACTCCAGGGGGCCCGAGGAGGGGCAGCTGGCTGAGGCGGGGTGCGTGGGCTGGTGATGATGCAAACCCTGCGCCCATCCTGCAGGCAAGAAGCCACAACCAGTTAGGGCGGGGTGCCAGCAGTAGTGTGTCATGTTTCCTCGTTTTCTGTGTTGCACAACTTGGCAGCTGGCCATTTCCGGCAGACTTCACAGCAGCACTGATCAGCCCCTTGCAATACTGAAGCAATGCAAGGGTAGACCCAATTTCAAGCCTCTCCTGAGCACACCTTCACAGCAACGCGATGCTCAGCAGTCAGGGATAATACTCCAAGACCTTTGCAGGATGCCACTTTCCATGGCCAATAACATGTCCGCGGCTGTCATGGTGGGCATGTAGACGGGTCAACTCAGTACTGTGATGTAGCTGAGCATTTTCCATATGGTGGGCTTAGTGGCCAGCCATGCTATCATTGATACATGCTGTCTGCGTTGTTACACCACCATCACTCGCGCCACTAGCTTTGTGACAGGTGTGCGATGTTGTATCAGCCTGCTCGGAGCAGGCACATGATGGGCTGCAGGCACATGATGGGCTGCAGGTGCACCCTTTGGTCTAAGCCTGTAGGGTAAGTAAGCAAGGGACAACCATGGCAATGTTGATGGCCATGTGGATGCAAGGAGAACAATGCAAGGCTACAACAACAATGGTGCACGTAGCTGAATGAGTATTGAAGTCAGTGTATACATGTGGATGCAGCAGGTGATCATCAAGGTGAAACATATTGTAAAGTCTGCATGCAATGTGGTCTCACCCATGATCCAAAACCACGTTTGCGTAGGGGGGAAGCCCTCTACCTGGTAGGCCAGCCCTGCTGCTGCAGCTGCACCCTGGCTGCTACTCCCTGGCCTGCTCCCTGGCACTCCAGGCAAATTCATTGCACTCGCAGGCCACCGCGCTTGGAACTATTGCTGCCGAGCAAGCATGCGTGCCTGCCGCGCAAGGTAATGGGATGACGAAATCTCCAGCCTAAGGCGGTCAAGAAGACCCTCAGCACGGGCTCCACTGTGCCCCCATCTGCACCGTTACCACGGCCTGTAAGCATCAGTGTGTGTTACTGCATTTTGCGGACCGTTTAAATTATATCCTGACCATCGTGACTGTTGACCAACTTACGGCAAGCTATTTTCAACTCGTAGCAAGCTATTTCCAGTTCTTGGCGAAATACCCGCGGGTCACAAGATGGGTCGCAGGTCAGATGGCACTCTGCTTCATCACCGCCGCTACTACGGCTTGCGCACTGGACAGATCCCCTGGCAGCAATTGAACCAGGGTGATGGGAGGAGCATGAGCAGGTTGTGTGCCAGCAGAGCCATCACAGCCTCCCAGAGCCAGCCTGTAGCCAAGCCGCCTGAGCAGCTGCTGTCTGAAGATGGCCAGGCCAAGGCGGCGTGTGCCATCATGAGACACCTCTTCTCCTGCCGCGAATTCCAGGGCCACCACAGGGGACGAGGGTAAGCTGACACATGCGCCAAGGTTAACATCACCACCACCTCCATCCAGCTGGCTTCATCTCCAAGCACTCATAGCAATGCTGTCGCCCCACACCTATGTAGTACGTGTGAGAAGAGGAGGTTGCACCAAGTTGGATGGTAATGGCAAGGCGGCTGGTGAAGGATACAGTGAATATGCAGCGGGGTGCATGTGTGGTGAGTGAGGGGCATGGACGAAGGTTACGAGGAGGGAATGGTGGGTGGTGAGGAAGGCAATGGGAACTACTACGGTAGGCCCGTTCAGTCAAGGACTGAAAGAGAAGGGGGTGCTATAGGATGCAGTTGGTGATGATTTGTAAGTGCATGATACATGAGGAAGGGACATGCAGATAAATGGGTCACAGCTCATGCAAAGCCATCCGCATCCGACCTGCAGCAGCACGGGTTGTGCGCAGGCGTCTGGGTACGCTTGGCGGACCACGCCCTCCAGCTCCTGGCAGCGCTGGGTGTCATGCTGGGTGTGGGCCCACCTAGGGTCACATGCAAAGGAGCAAGTCCAGATTCCATGGGTTCTGGCCCCTTAGGTTGACCCGGCCTAGCACTCTGAGGGCGAACAGCAGGCGGCAGGCGGCCACAAGGGTCAGGCCCAGGCTGAGGCAGCTGGGCAGTACAGAAGGGGGCAGCGGGGCTCCTGCTGGTGCTGCTGTCAGGGATGGCAGGCTGGAAGGCTGTGCTGGAGGGTGGTGTCAAGGCAGAGAGGTGCATCAGGACTAGTCTATCCTTAATCAAGGCAACAGGGTGACCACAGCATTCGAAAAAGTGAGATACTATACACTATTTCTACTGCTATTGCTGCTACTGCAACCTTTGCTGATGTGCTCTTGCTGCTGCTGCTACTGCTGCTGCTGGCGCCACCAATGTGCTTGCGGCAGCTGAAGTGGTGGCTGGTGCCCAGTGCAGCTGCAGGTCAGGGCCAGACTCACTCCCTGAGGAAGCCTCTCAGAGCCGCAGCACAACAGGACAGCAGCTGCTCTGGCAGCACCTGACAGCAAGCAAGCAGGCAAGGGGATGGGCAGGCGGGCGTGAGGGCGGGCAAGCAGGTAGATAGGTAGGCAGGCATGCAAGCAGGCAAGGAAGGTTGTGGTCACCAGCAATGTTGTGTAGAGCCGCCTGACCAGCTCTAGCTTGTTGAGCTAGGACACCCCTGGCTGATGTGCTTTGTGGTTTACAGCAACCAGCAAAGCAGTGAGCTGCAGCTTGACAGTGTCCTTGACAGGTCATGACAGTGTACTTTTGACGCGTTTGGCCTGGGCTGCTGCTGCTGCTGCAGCTGCTGCTGCTGATGGCTCACACTGCTTGAGCCGGCAGCCAGTAGGCCACTTGGCTGCCCAAACCCTCAAAGGGTTGGGGGCTTGCCCTGTAGGGGACAGGCGCCCTGAAGATCAGTTGCAGACGTCCCTACACCTACTTAACCGTAACCCTAACCCTAACCCAACCCGGTTCAGATCAGGTATAGCCAACTCCCTAACCCTGCCAGTGCTCACCTCTTCCATCATCTCTTGCCCTTCCTCCCCCAGGGCCTGGCCCACCGCTGCCACCGCCAGCAGCTGGGGCAGGGTGAGCGTGGCGCCTGATCCAGCCCCGCGCAACGCCATGCACCCCATGCCCAGGGACCTCAGGCTGACCCGGCCCAGCACGCTGAGGGCGGACAGCAGGCGGCAGGCGGCTACGGGGGCCGGGCCCAGGCTCAGGCAGCTGGGCAGAACGAAGGGGGTCAGCGGGGCTCCTCCTGGTGCTGCTGTCAGGGATGGCAGGCTGGGAGGCTGGGCTGGCAGAGGGTGCCGGGCTGCTGCTGGCTGGGATGATGTGGCCAATGGACTGGGGTCCAGCCATGGAACTTGCTGGGCTGTGGAGGCTGTTGACGCCCACGCAGCGGCGGGAAGGTGTGCTGGGCTGGGCTGCTGAGTGCTGATTGCCAGGTGCGGGTGCCGCAGGTAGCTTGATTCTAAGGCTTAACCAGGTTTTGAACCCAGGACCTCTTGATGCCCACCACTGCTCCCTCCCCCGCCCTCCTGCTGCCCCTGTTGGTGCTCGCCCTGAGGGCTCTGCAGCTCATCCTCTCTTCCTCCATCTTTTTCGTGGTACAGACAGGCAGGCCTGACAGGCTCGCTCAACCAGCACAGGGCTGGGGTCAAAGCCCAGCAGCCCACACGCAAACATAGCTGTGCCCAAGTGCTTAGCAGAGGGCAGGTAGTCAGGGAGCAGAGGGTGAGAGGGTGATGAAGCTCGACCTGGTGGCAGGATGGGCAGCTGCTGGTGCTGCTGCTCCTGCTGCTGATGCATATTAGTTGAAGACGGTGGAGCTCCTGACACCTGGCTGCTGCTGCTACTGCTGCTGCTGCTGCTGCTGCTGCTGCTGAGCTCGCTGCTGGCACCAGCGGCAGGTTGCAGTTGATATACAGATACACTTTGAGCTTCCCGGATAGTAGGTGCTGGCTTGGCTGCCTCCCTTAGGCGCCGCTCCAACTCGCCCACCCACAGGTGCAGGGTTCGACTCCCCGAGTGGTGGCTGAAATGCGCCAGTAGCTTCAGCCAGGCAGTCGGCAGGAGGCCTGGAGGGTAGGGTGGCTGCATCTGGCACAACCAACAATGAAGCAGACCCAGGAGGAGCGAGATATGAGACAGCAGCAAAAGCAGGGAGGCAGGCAGGCAGCTAAAGCATGTCCACATGTGTACTGCATGGCATCATGCTCCACCATTACAGTACCTCCCACATCGACCCGCAAAGGCAGAACCTGGCCCCCTCACATGGGGTGGTGTGTTGTCTATATAGAGACAAGTTCCCATGCACATGGCATGGGCGCCTTCCACCTACTGTACTGCCACACCCCTGAGACAGGGCAATAGCCTAGAGTTGCTATGACAAACATGCACTGGTGGCTGCAGGAGCAAAGTGGTATGGGGCTGTGGTATGCTGTGCGCAGGGACTGCGCATGCGGAGCAGAACATAGGACCCACTAGCAAGGCTCTCACAGGGCTGAGGGCGACAGGGGGCAGGTGGACAGTGCCAAATGTGCCGTGTGGGTGATCAGCAATGAGGCCATGGGGGCACCCTGCTCCTTGGGCATGTCCTCATGAGCGTCGCTGCACCACATGCAGCCAGCTGCTGTGAATGAAGGTGGTGATGATGGCGGGTGACAGGGCCTGTGCAGGTGCAGGTGCTGGAGCTGCTAGTAGCGGTAGGTGGGGTGTTCAAGTCTCGCAGACCGCACCTTGACCAGCACTGCCAGCTGAGAGGCAGAAGCCGTCTGGCGCTGAGGCAGCAGCGTCACCATGAGGCAGGTCAGCAGGGCGTGGGGTGGCTTGTAGCTCAGCACCTGGTGAGCCACTAGCAGCTCCATGGCCACAGCCGGGGTGATCAACAGCGCCCAGCTGTGGCTCAACAGCTGCTCAGACTGAGACAGCTGGGAGGCGCTGCAATGGGGCTGAGCAGCAGCAGGAGAGGTGGCGGCCTCCAAGAGCGCAGCCTGGGTAGCGGGCTTGCATGCTTCCTGCGGCTGGGCAGAGTTGGCGCTGGGTGTTTGACCGCCCTTGATGCCAGTGCTAGGGCTGGGGCTGGGGCTGCTCTTCTGACTGGATGGGCGGATGTCGCTGGTGCTGCTGCATGTGCCTGGGTGGTGGCTAAAGGGAAAGGGTGTGGTAGGGTCTGCTGGTCCGGGGGAAGCGGGCGGCTGCAGCAACTGGACGTTGCTGTGGATCCATTCGTGGTGCGATAGAAGGCCTCGCACCAGCTGCTGGTCGAGGTGGGAGAGCAGCTCTGGGATGACCTGTGCGCCACATCTGAGGCTGCAAGTCGAGACTCTTCTGATTCAGAAGCTGCGCTGGTGTCTGTGGTTGAGATTTGAACAGGGGTGGAAGCTGGGCCCTCCTCAGCACATGCGTGTTCTGCTTTGTGCGCTCCTGCATCGGCAAAACCAAGGGAAATGGCTGTGCCCTGACAGCCCGCAGTGTAGACCACAGTCGAGACTGCATGAAACTCGCCTGCGCCAGAACATTCTTCGCGAGATGCGCTATTGAAGATGCTGAGGTTTTCTTTGCCGCTGCTGCTTCCTGCTGCAGCCATGCGAATTGGATGTACGTCCAAGGGGCCGGTAGTACGTTAGGAACGTGCCATGGGTTTCATGTGATGTCGATGTGATGTCGAGCTGGGGTAAGAGGCAGCCATGTCTTGCTGAGGAGTATGCTCGTGAACAGCGAGGGAAACAGCGGGTGAAAAATGGTGGGGGTCACCCGGGGTCTCACCCTCCCATTGGCACTGTCTTTGATCTTGTTCTGTGTGGTTCGGCCACTGTTTCGGCTCAGCGCTGCTTATATTACTGCTAGTGGGCCTACTGCCTACTACAGCTCCGCCCATCTGGTTTGTGCGCCTTCACTAGTTGCTCATGTAGCTTGTTCTCACACAGCATCTTGGAATGGGGGGAGGCAGCGTTGTATTGTGGGCTTGACTTGCTGAATCAGGCTATAGTCGTGTATCATGTGTCATGATCGCGAGGATTGTGCAGGACTCGCTGCTTGCACCTCAACGCACGCAGCAGGATGTGGCGCGTGCCCAACAGCAGCTCATTGGTGGAGCAGCTCATTGGTGGGCTTGCGTCAGCTGTGGCAGCGTGGCAATAGCAGGGCCAAAAGCGAACGTCAGTGCCGAATGGCCCTCGATCCTCACCCAGTTACGACCGGTCGCACGTGGCCATGGTTGCAGCTGCAACCGGGCGGCCTGTGGACGAGCTGTACTGCCGCCTAGGCTACCTGAATGGCTACTTCTTTCCCCAGGTCAGGCCAGCACGTAGTCAGCCTCACCGCAGCTATGGCAACAAGCTTGCATGGCGCCCAGCTGCAGCTCCGTGCAAGCCTGGTCACTACAGGGGTGGGGTGACCTGCGGGTAGTCAACCTGGAGGAGGACCTGAAGCTGCTGAGCACCTGGCCCCCCCCTGGCATCAAGGTGACCCAAATAGCTTGTCAGTAGTGCCCATGCTGAATGCCATGTCGCCCGGGCTCAGCAGGAGCATGGTACGAGTTGGCAAAGGGTTTGCAGCAGCCCGGGAACACCAACATAATATACACGCTCCTCCCCATCAGCTGCTGGGCAGCTTCCAGGGGTCCAGGCCATCTAGGATGCATGGCTGGTCCATGCTGTGTCACTGACAGTAGCGACAACAGCTGGTGCTCCTTCACTCGTGCCTTCATCCTTTTTTTTGTTTCACACTGATGCTAAACTACGCAAAATCGCAGCTTAGAGGTCATTTGTATAGCGCGATGCGCGGTAGTGCAGCTCACAAAGCGACCATTTCCATGAGGCAAACCGACCTTAAAAAAATGGCATATCATAGCGAACGCTAGATATAGCGTGAAAAAACACTGTTACAGCTACAGGATGCTAGGCCTTTGCCATCTGCACCATGCCGCCCTTGCTTTCCCTGCTTGACTACTCAACCTGACTGCCTAACTGCACCCTTCTTGCGCTTCACTTATCCTCACGACTTCTTTTTATAAATTCATTTCACTATGTTGCCACTTACACGGCTGACGCCTAGCAGCCAAACAGAAGCCTGACTGTATCATGTGGCAGCAGAGCACACAGCGCACATAGCAGCAGCAGAGCAGATTGCCTTTTCCATCGCAGCACCCATGGCTTGTGAAGTCAAGTCCATCCCTGCTGCCACCGCTGCCGCGGTCACTTCCTCCCCTACTGTGCCGTGTCAGGGAAGAGGTGGTGACAGTACTGGTAGGGGCAGGCACTGCTATGGACATGGGACAGGTGTCAGCATGGCAGGCAAGCATGGCAAAGCAACTCCATGCAAGCTGTTCCTGTTGCATGGCCCTTCCTGCCCTTGCTCTGGTTAAGCGTGCAATGCATCCATGCCCGGTACCGCTGCCTGCCACCAATCCATTTCGATGTTACAAAATATGCAGCGTTGATGTTTTTCCTCTGTGTTGGCCGCTGCTGGGCTAGTGCGCTCTGGGTTGCTTGATGCCCACTCATACTGCCTACACAGGCCTGTATCTTCTGAGTTGTAGGTTGGATGGAAGCTGATGGACCGCGGCAATAGAGACGGCACCGCCTTTAAGCTCTACGAAGGGACTTTCAAGTAAGCATGCGTGTCACTCTCAGGCGCAACCTTCGCATTCTTGAAACCCACTCCCTCGCTTACTGGGCCCCGCTGACTGGGCGTGCAGGACGCCCTGCACCGGTCGCGTGTACGACGCGTTGCCGCCCGAAAGCCGGACAGCTCGGGTGCAGTGGCTGCTGCCGGCCAACGCCGCTCCGGGCACCTCCTTCGGATCTTCCTTTAGGTTAAACAACCCTGACCCGCGCCCAGCGCATGCTACTAAGCATCGCATGCCGGACGCAGCGTCGGCCGCCGGCAGGACGCCCGGGTTGGCTGCTGCGGTGCACCTGGCAGGCACTGGAGACCAAACTTTTGGCCGGCGACTGCGCTTGGGACTCCCTTTGCTTAACCAGGTAGGGAGCTCAGACACATCGTACAGCAGCTGGAGGGGTGCTCACTGTTGGCCTCCGATGCTCAACCCAGTGCAAGGCGGGGTTGGGCCGGGCACCACTGGCCTGAGAGAAACGTTGAACTTAGACCAGGCCAGGTCAGGCCAGGTCGAGCAAACATGCTTCTGCATCTCGACCCCTCATTGCAGCCTGCCACGAGTGATCCGTCCCATTGCTGCCCTGGCACACCCCTGCCTTTGCACCCCATCTGCCTAGCCTCAGCCCTGACCCTGATTAGCTCTGCCGGAACTCGCTGACCACCCTGCAGTGGCCCTGACCCACCCTGCACCTGCCCCGCCCTCCTGTCCTGCACTGCACTACCCTGCCCCTGCGCGTAGGGAGTGACCACCATGGTGCATGAGTCGCCATACTACGGGGCGCGGCGGCCACCACAGCAGCGGGGCAGCAAGCTGCTTCGCGTGTCTGACCTGCTGACCCTGGGCTGGGTGGGTGTGGCCTGACCAGGGCTGCGCTGTGGGTGGTATGATAGGGTAGAAGGACAATTGGTGTCACAATAGTTACAACGACAACCACGGCACGATATAACTACAACAACTGCAACCCCCGAACATCAGTCTGGCACTCACTCAGCTACAGCCTGCATGACTACAGCGTCATTGGTCGCACCCTTGATGGCCCAGGTCCAGGCGAGGGCCTGCAGCCAGTGTGGCTCAGGGTGCTGCAGCAGGGAAACTGATGCTACAGTCCACCCTGGTTCACGCGCCACACCTGATGTATAGCTATTCAGCGCCCCTCAATAGCCAGGGCATGGAAAGCGTTGACCTGCTCCACTGCTGGCAGCATGCCCAGCCCAAGGCAGAGAGGGCCAGAGCGCTTAGGTACCAGCAGCCGTGCAAGCGAGGCTGGCATCTGCTCGGCCCTGATGGGAGGGCGGCAGGCTGCTCAGAGGGTGTTATTTAGGAGTTGGGGCGCCTGTTGGTCTGTGGCGCTGGCTGCTGGCTGCAGCTGGTAATGGTGCGGGCACTGAGTGCTGGTTGTGCTGCTGGTGCAGGCCACCATCTTTGAAAGCCTGAACCTGCTGCACTTCCTGGAGCTGGAGGGCTTCCATGAGGGGGGCCTCAGTGAGTGGGGGCCAGGGGGCCCGGGCACCTGCTTTTGCTCATGCATTGTTTTCACTTGTGAAGTGTACACTAATACGTATATTTTATTGGATTGTTGGATTATTGCGTAGTTTTAACGCCACCATCATTACCACCATCAACAGCAGCAGCATAGGTTCCACCCCTTGCAAGCTGAGCGGCAGCTTCACCTAGCTGTCACCTACTCACCAGTCCCTGTGTGGGGCCAGCCTGCACAGCACTGTGCACGCTATGACTAACAGCTGTGGCAACCTGAAAGCTGCAGCGTGTGTGTGGCCACGTTACAACTGGCAGCAACGGTGACCTTTGGTGTGGCTGCAGTGTGAGTCGAGGGTGTGGGGTGCCAGCAGCAGGGGAGGTTCAGGCAGGACAGCGGCGGAGCCAATCACTGCACTGGCCACGCTATGACTGACACCGGCGTGGGGTGGTGGGGAGTTGCAGTATGTGCGAGGGGGGTCAGCAGCAGGGAGTGCAGGCAGGTTTAGATAGGCCGACGGCGGAGCCAAGCATCATGGATGCCTGACCCACCCCTACCTGCATGCGGCTGCTGCCGCCCCCTCCTCCCAGCCCCCAACCCCCTCCCCCAGCCCCCAGCCCTCCTGGTGTGCAGGCATGGTGGGGCTGTCCATGGGCGGTGTGCACGCCAGCATGACGGCAGCGCTGTACCCGGGGGATGTGGCCTGTGTGCCGCTGCTGGCCCCACGCAGCGCAGCAGTGGCCTACTGTGACGGGGCCATGGGCGGCATCATGGACTGGGACGCGCTGCTGCGCCGGGCTGATGAGCGTGACAATGACGTCTCTCAGGTGCGCGCACACAGCTCAGCCTCAGCCTGGGTCAGGTGTTAGGTGGGGCCTGGTTGGAGTCTGTTCAAGGGCGGGGTGGGATCAGGAACAGGGCTCGGGTGTAGGTTAGAGGTGGCTGGTTTGAGGAGCAGGGTGTAGGTTAAGCTAGAGAATTGGCTGGGTTTTCCATTTTCAACACATGTGAAAGCCGTGTGCATGCACATGTGCCCACTCCAGGTAGGCAGTGTTGGGCAGCAGCACTCACCCTCCTTACCAGTCAAGGCCATGGTCTCACCTCCAACGCCAGCTCCATCATGGGTAATGGTCCCCTTATGCCATGCCTCGACATCCCAGCATCACAGCCAGCAGCAGGTTGAGGGATGAGGGGTCATGTTTGGTTGGGGGCCAGGGTTATAGTCATGCATGCCCGATTAAGGGCTTACAAACAGGACTGGATGGAGGTGGTGCCAGGCTGGTGCCCAGGCTGTGTTCACATGACTAGGGTTTGCACGTCTTTGAGCTCGTTTTCTTGTTATCAGGACTTCATGACTCCTTCTCACGACTTCTTATCATGGCGCAGGTGGTGAGCAGCGCTGCCCAGGCAGTATCTGTGATGCGTGCAGCAAGCTATGCCTTGGCAGAACTGGAGTGTGCCATGGCTCTGCAATCAACCAGTATTAGCTCCACTACGGCCAGCAGCCACAGCAGCAGCAGCAGCAGTGCTGGTGAGTACGGAACCGAACAAAGCTGTCACACATTCGCCACAGCCGTATTTTCAACTTTATCGCATCAAAACTAGCACCTGATGTTGTATACCTCCCTTTCACGGCATATGCAAGCACCGCATTCGTACCACAATCGCACCTGCTCGGGCGGGGTGATGCGTCGAGCTCCGCAGGGCGACCCTGCGAGGAGCAAGCCCGCAGCATCGAAGCAGCCCCACCGCAGCTTCCACCCAGACATTCACAAGGAGCTTACGCGACCACAAGCACCCAGAGCGGACATGGCACCGGTAAAGAACTTCAGAACCAACGCAAGCTCATGTCCCGGTACGTGAAGCCACGCTGTTGACAGGCCGCAATCTCTGCCATATGAACCTGCAACATCTTCCTTGCCGTGGCAGGCTGCAGGCAGGCCTGTCGAGGCTCTTGCCCCTTTCCGTTGGGGATGCGACCATGGAGCGGCGCGAGACGCTTCGGGCGCTGAAGCGCGTGCTGGAGACGTTTACAGACATCACGCGCTTCCCAGTGCCGCGCCGACCAGACGCCTCGATCCTGGTGGCCGCCACGGACGATGCGTGAGTGCGCCTGCATCGAAACACACAGCGTACATCAGCCTGCCCTGCAGCGAGGTAGCACACCCTGACTCGCCGGGTGCATTACACACCTGCTAGCCATGCTACCTCTGCGACTCTGCCTTGCAACAGGTAGCACTCGAAAGCACAGCCTTCCACCTTCCAACAAACCCATCCCAGCAATGCACATCACACCCCGCTTAAAGATCAGTGCTTAGGGGCTGATGCAGCCTAAACCAGGAACCTGACCTTTCCGAGGGCATGAGGTCCAACAGGCTCCTGACCCTCTTGGGCCCTGAGGCGGACATGTGAGTCATCAGTCCACCATGATGATCTGCCACTCACTCTGTCGCAGCAAATGGTTGGGGTGATGCTCATCATGTTTGACATGACTTACAACACATCTCTGCTGGCTGCCTACTGCCTAATGTGCACCACCAGCTGTAGCCGGCATTGACATCCTGTGTGCAGTTTTGCTTGAAGATCACCTGGCTGCAACTCAGGGCTGTCCCTGGCAACTGAAGACTCATTCACCAAGGCTGCCTTGCCACTCTTTGCGTGCGGTAGTCGTTGCCTGACCTTCCCTGAACCTCTCTGACCCTCCCTGACTCCCCCTTCTGGCTGCATCTGCAGGTATGTGTCAGTCCAATCAGTGCGTGAGCTCCACCACTACTGGCCCGGCAGTGAGCTGAGGCTGGTGTCTGGGGGTCACGTGACGGCCTTCCTCTTGCACCAGGTCAGTGGTCACACCCTGTGGTCACACCCAGCATGCGTCAAGTGAGTGACCTAGGTCACACCCAGCATGCAACCATACAGGGTCCAGCACTGGCTTCTCTTCTGATTGGCATCAGCATGGGCCAAGCAGGGTATTGAGCCACACTGACAACTTCACAACTTGCACTGCGTCTGAACCAGCAGCTTCCTGCCTGGTACATGGAAAGCACCACCAGCACCAGCCGCCAGCCACATGCACAGCACCAGCAACAGGTTAGCCACCCTAACCCATGCCAAGCAAGTGTGGCGCCCCAAGCAAGCCATGTGAAGAGCATCAGTGTCAAGTGTAGTGGTCCGCTGTTCACGCATGGCATCTTTGTTGTGTGCACTGCCACCATGCAACAAGGCCGAGTGGTGGCTGTGCTTGCAGAATACATTCCGCACGGCCATCCTGGACTCCCTCATGCGTCTGAAGCAGCAACACAGCTCCCCAGACCCGCTCCTCCCCCAGGAGACCCCCCAGCCCCCTGACTCGTACCCAGGGCATCAGGCTTCACACTGGCCATTGAAAGAGGCCAAGGAACGGGCAACGCGCCTCACCTGACACCAGCCCAGACGCAGGGCAGGCCTTGGGTGGCTGGGTGAGTCGGTGACAGCCACTCTGGGCGTGGCAGCCCTGTCCGCGCGGTGGGCAGGGAGGGGTGTAGACCCACTGCCTTGCATACGTCACTGCGTGATTGCCGCCAGCACCAGCCCAATTGTTGCGTGTTGTTACAGCTATTGTCTTGTAGTTGTGACTATTGGGTGTAGTCGGTACCAGGCCTTCCTCTTGATAACGACCTAAGAGGAACGCCTCCTGAGCGCGTTGTGTATAGCTTTAGTTGCCGGTGATCCGCACCGCCTCCCGCTGGCACGGCCACAAGCAGTTGATGATAGCGAACAAGTTTTATGGTGACATGGTCTGTAATCATCATGCCAGATGACTTACGAAGCGGCACCACTTAGAACAGCGTAGAGCGCAATGGCAGCGGTGCACTTAACTCTAGGGGCCACCCCGGCGCGAGCAAATGCGGGCTTACATCACATGCTCACTGTCGCAATTGAGGTTGGTAGGTAGCTGCCTCGAAGTGGAAGCTGCGCCCGCCAATGAACGTGCAGCCCGCTGGACCCGCTACGCATGCCTCGGGACGGCGCAACCTTTCAGAGCGTGATGATGCGTTTTTTGGACTGCGTGTTGCGAGGAGGGGTCTAGGCGTGCGGTGCGTCGCTGCTGCGGCCCAGCCGTGATGGCCAGCGAGATGCAGCAGCTCCTCAGTGTCCGCCTGACGAATGTTCGCTGCCGCTGACCTGCCGGGTGTACACCTCAGGACTCAGCGCGGCTGCGATGCGGTCCATCGCGGCTGTCAGGGTTTCAAGGGAGGCGGCGTAGGAAATGCGGATGCAGGCGTCTGCCCCGAAAGCGTCCCCAGGCACCACCGCCACCTGCACCGCGCACCTCAGCCCCAGTCAATGTGCCATGCATGCGGTTGTGACGCACTGCGGTTGACAAAAAAGTGAGACCTCAATCTGCGGCTATGCGGCAATGCTATCCCTGAGAACATCGGGAACGGGTGCTATTGAGGTGCTGCTCCCCTCAAGCAGCCCGCCAGCAGCACCACTCCCATTGCTCTTGCTGCCATAACCACTCCTGCTGCTGCTGCCTTTGCTGCTGTCACCACACCATCTCCAGCTCCTGTTGCTGCACTCCACCCCTTGCTGCCGCTCATCACTCACATGAGCTCGCTCAATGAGGTAGCGACAGAATGCGTCTGAGTCAGGCACATGGCCCCAGCCTTTGGCCTCACACCCTGCACATGAGTCAGACACATGCAGAGTGACCTCTGACTCACTAGGGGTGGGTTGCTGGTCCACCCAGGGCCCCGTGTGGCTCCTGGTGCCCTTCAGCAGCCTGTGCAGCCAGCCAGTGCCAGCAGCACCCGGACATGCACTGTGGCAGCACAGGGAACAATGGTCACCAGGTAATCTATTAGCGCTATACATAGCCTGCGCTATGAAATGCCATATTGTTGAGGTCGCCTTGCGCCAGCCCAGGGGCGTGGGGCCGGCTGCTCCCCATGACCCGGTGTGTCTGCTGGGTGTGATATGGGGTATGTGGAGTTCACCAGGGCAGTGAGGGCGAGGGTAGAGGAGCATATCAGAGTGGCACCAGACAAAGCCCCCTGCACAACATGGCCTGACCAAGCCCTTCCAAAAAAAGGCATGGCTGTCACACTTGTCACACTTGTCACAGGGTGTGATGTCACAAGGCTGACAACAGGGTAAGGTCGCGTGCAGTACAAGGTGGTGCTATGCTCACTCACACGCAGCAGCTGCCGCCTCCCTTCTGGCCCTGGCTGCAGCACCGTGGCAGGTCTGGCAGGGGTGGCAGGTAGGCAGGGGTGGCAGGTAGGCAGGGGAGGCAGGTAGGCAGGGGTGGCAGGTAGGCAGGGGTGGCAGGTAGGCAGGGGTGGCAGGTAGGCAGGGGTGGCAGGTACAGGGGTGGAGGGGTGCAGGAGTGACAGGTAGGCAGAGTGGTAGGCCGCAGGTGCCCACAAGACCACTGGGTGCGTCCCCAACCCCCTCTGCAGGCCCTGGCTGCAGGCCCTGGCTGCAGGCCCTGGCTGCAGGCCCCACACCTGGCCCAAAGAAGGCGGACATCTCTGGCAGCACATAGAAGGCGCCCTGTGGCTCCGCCAGCTTGACCCCGGGTATGGCCCGCAGCCTGCTCACGATCATGTCCTGCACATGCCTCAACACACACAGGTGGTGTCCCTGCTGCTGTCCCTGCTGCTGCCACCACTGCTGCCACCACTGCCACTGCTGCCATCGCTGCCACGCTGGCAATGCTGTGAGCAGTGGCAAGGGCGGTGATGGTGGCACGTGGATGCAGTATCCTGACCAGCAGCTATGAGTTCAGCAGCGGCACCAGTCCCCTAACTGTGGATCAGTCGGGTCAGGAAGGACAGGAGCAGTCAGGAGCAGCCAGGAGCAGCCAGGAGCAGTCAGGAGCAGCCAGGAGCAGTCAGGAGCAGTCAGGAACAGCCAGGAGCAGACAGGAGCAGTCAGGAACAGCGTCATTCAAGGAGCCTATGTGATGGTGTTCATGATGCTGGTCTGCACACTGGTGGGTGTGACGAGGCTGGTGCTACCAAGGACGATGATGGGTGTGATGGTGTGATGATGGTGTGACGAGGGTGCTCAGCAGCAGCACCCACCCTTCTCTGGCGGAAGGCGTGGAGCATGTCCTGCACTGGCTGTCCTCCCCCTGGGCCCAGCTGCAGAGCAGTCACCCCGGCGTGCTGCGCAATGCTGCTGGCCCCGCTGGTGCTCTGGCTCTGGATCACAGCGGCAGCGGCCACATAGTGGTGCGGGCCAGCCAGGTAGCCTAGCCGCCATCCTGCACATGAGTAAGCACACAGCCGAATAAGGGGTCTGGAGGGCACTGGCTTGCTTGCCAGCTGCACTTGCTGCTTAAAGGGTTTCGGGGTACCTGCTGAGTGTCATTGAAGGGTATGCGGCTGCCCTGGCTAGGCCAGCCATATCAGCAGCGCATTTGCATCCACCCAGGCTGCCTCAACGCTGCAATGGGCCTTGCTGCCTGTCCAGATAGTCTTAGGTCACGTACATTTCACCGTGACAAGTCAGAAGATAGACTGAGGTGAGTGCCCAAACAGCAGGAGCAAAGACGTTCACCAACGGCAGCAGCAAGCAGCATGTCCCCCACGCAGTGATCAGCATACCCAAGCAAACAGCAGAAAGCTCAGCATAAGGTCAAGGAGCACCTGCTGCACAGCCACCACCACCACCACCACCACCACCACCATGCCTTCCCTGGCTGCAGCCAACCCACACCAGCCATGGCACGCCGGCGGCCCTGTACGTATGCCCGGCCTGCTGGCCTAGGCTGGCCCCGGCTGCCAGCCCAGCCTGCAGGCCCCGCTCACCTGTCATGGCGTAGGCCTTGGAGAAGCCGTTCACGGTGAGGGTGCGCTCCCACATGCCTGGCAGGGCCCCGAAGGAGTGGTGCTCAGCGGGCCTGCGGCCAGGTCCGCCACTCCACTGATGCCTGGTGGCCAGAGCTTACGTGCTGGAGCTGCCTGGGGCAGGCTGGAGGTGATCCTGGCAGACTGGATGGGGCTGTGTGCGCAGTGGGCGTGGTTAGGAGCGAGGAGCGTGCTGGAGCTGCCTGGGGCAGGCTGGAGGGGGCTGGAGGGGGCCTGACCTCGCCTGGCATCATTGAGACTAGTGGGGCTGGCCTGGCCACCCCCCTGCAGCCTGCCCACCCTGCCATGGATGTGACCTAGGTGCCCCATGTGGTGTCACATGTGGCCCACTTCCTCCCCTCCATCAGGTCAGGCCAGGCAGCAGCAGCAGCCACGACGGGACACAATGGGCTGGGGTTTGCAAAATGTGGTAGCAGGCAAGGGGCGAGCTGGAGCTGCCTGGAGCAGGCTGGGGCTGGGGTTGGGGAAAAGGGGCTGGGGTAGAGGGCCAGGGGTGGGGAGGGTAAGGAGAGAGCCAGGGCCCAGGGAATTCTGGGCATATCCGGGTCATCAGGCAGCGACAGACGAGTCAAAATGGTGGTGGTGGTGGTGGTGGTGGCAGGAGCGAGAGGAGCAGCAGCCGGTTGCAAGCTGTGGATTAGAGCAGCGACGTGCACGACTGCTGAGCATCCTCACTTGTAGATGATGTACTCGTAGATCTCGTCACTGAGCACCAGCAGGCGAGGGTGGCGGCGAACCACGTCAGCCAGGGCCTCCAGGGCTGCCCTGAGCGCAGCACACCACAGCAGCCCTATTCAGGTCCCAGCTGCCACGGATGCATCGCATGCCTGGTGGGAGCTGTCTGTAGTGAGTTTGATCTAAATGGATGACATTGCTGCTGCCGCTGCCACTGCTGTTGCTGCCTCTGCCCACACAATCACTGAGGTGGCTATTGCTGCTCCCGCTCTCGCCCTTTCTCCTGGAGTTCTGACAGCTGATGCCGGTCCTGTGCCGTGCCGTGCCGTGCCGTGCCCTGCCCTGCCCTGCCCTGCCCTGCCCTGCCGTGCTCCCGCTCCTCCCCTCCCGACCAGTTGGACTGGCCCTAATCTCACTCCCGACCCATGGCCTTTTGCACACCTGCTCTGCCACCCTTCCCCACCCCTGCCCTGCTGCTCTGCTGCCCAACCTGCTGTACACTGCCCCAGTGGGGTTGGAAGGCGAGCACAGGATGAGCAGGCGGGAGCGTGGCGTGAGGTGCGCCTCCAGCTTGTCGGCAGACAGGATGAAGCCCTCCTCAGGCGTGGTGGGAATCACCACAGGCTGAGCCCCAGCCAGTGTCGCCATCTCTGTGTAGCTCACCCAATAGGGTGCAGGGATGATGACCTGCAAGCAGTGCAGAGGGCTCCACTGCTCACCACCTCATGTTGGCTGGAAGGGCCTTCAGGAGGAGCACCAGAGGGCGCAGCAAGGGCCGGCATAATGCAGGCACATGGCTGGAGCCAGCACATGTTTTGTCAGCAGCAGGGAAGGAAGAGCCGTCCTGCCTGCGGAGAATTGAGGGGCTAGGCGCTGTGCCTCGACTCCTGGGCTGGGTTTTGCAATGCTGTATCCTTCATCACACGGAGCAGCACCCAGTGCACAGCGCAGAGCAGTGCGGTGGCTGTTAGGGTGGGTCAGCAGCAATACCTCGTCACCTGGAGAGCATGTGGCCAGCACTGCCTGCCAGATGGACTGCTTGGCGCCATTGCTGACCACCACCTCATTGGGCGCATACTCCAGGCCATTGTCATCTGCACCATGTTGGTTTCAGCAACGCAATATGCACCACTGAAGAGCCCAGGGCAGCACATCCGTAGACCCATGGTTACTGATGATAATTGGTACTTCTTGGTCGGTGGAAATTGCAAGTAGTACCAGATGTGTGCCGTAACGGGGCAGGGATGTCTGTTGCACTTGATATGTGTGTGATGCTGGGTGCTTCCTTGCCATGTACACACCCTTCAGCTTCTTGCAGATTGCTTTCCGGAGAGCGGTAGTGCCAGTGTTGGGTGTGTACCGAGTCATGCCTCTCTGCAAGGCCTCAATACCAGCTGCCACAATGGCTGCAGGTGTGTCAAAGTCAGGCTCTCCAGCTGCCAGGCCAATTACCTGGATGCAGCACGAGGACATGCATTATCTTGTGCTTCAATCATGCATTCAACACGCAAGTGTATCGCCGCTCACATCCATGCCCTTTTCTTTCATTGACGTCGCCAGGTCGGTCAGCGCCATCGTCTTTGATGGCTTGACATTGGCAACAAGTGGGTTCAGCGTGCTATCCACCGCATCCACAGTCTGCATTGCTGCTATACGTGAACGCAGCTTCGTGTGGGCCGCCGGGATGAGTTTGGGACTAGGGCAGACGTATCTCTGCAGGCAATGCATCCTGGTTGCCCTGCTGACCCACCACGTGCTCGCGGATTTACCTTTGTTCGGTGTGACGACCCGCCCCAACTTTTGAAAACACGTCCAAGGTGTGTAGACAAGCCCTTTAGTCAGAGTGTGTAAACAAGGCCAAGATGGAGGGCGTGATTAAGAATATGCGGGACGCCCTGCCCGACCTCAACTCGTCGCAGCTTCAGCACTGCAGTTTGAGGCTGCGAGATGTACTGGCAAGCCCCAGCGATGCGCGACTGCTTCTACAAAAGCTTCCGGCGACATGGCTGGCCTCGGCATTGGACGATGTCATTGCAAGACTGTCTAGAGCTGACTGGCGAGATAGGTAAGCATCCACAGCATTGTGCTGGCGTGGACTGAGGCAGATGCATCTCCAACAACATAGCTGTGGCGTCACACAGTGAACTTGTAATAGGTTTACCATGGCCAGCCAGCTAACTGCTGCCGTGCAGTGCAGCCTGTGCGATGGAGCTGGTTGTCCAGGTATTGGAGCATCCGCTGACTCTTATTGAGCTCAAAGGTAAACGAAACACTGCATCCACACGACTAGAACACCTGCATGACCGAGTATTACAGATCATCAATCTCATCAATGGCACCTCTCAATGGCGCCTGCCCTTTGGCTTTATGTCACAGCCATAAGGTCACGAAACCAAACCCCAAGCTTTCTTGTTGCTGGCCTGGCATGCTTCCTGCTCCTGGCACACATTTCACCACTGAGCTTCTGGTGCAGTGTCTGCATGACCTCCCCAGGGAAGATGGAGCCCCAGGAGGTGGTGAGGGCCCTGTGCAAGCTGCTGAGCCCTGGCATGCCCAAGGCAAGAAGAAACAGATGCGGCACCCATGCATGCAACACCAGTGTCATTGCTGTGACGAGGGCGTGTTGTTAGCCCCAGGTTAGCCCCAGGCATTCCCCAGCCGCTTCACTTCCGCTCCAATGAGTGAAGGACCACGTAGCCGAAGCACACACCGTATTTCAGCAAGCTTTTGCTGTCAAGCTGTGTGTGTGTGTGGCACACTGCAAGGCTTAGCAGAAGCAGGTCCCGTGTCTGTGCAGGCTGTCGCCAAGCTCGCCTTGCACGGGCTTGGCGTACACCAGCTGCCGCCATCCACATCTCCCACTGTGCCTGCTGACGTCGCCAGTGTTGTGCAGCAGCTGGGCAGCACCTGGGTGAGCGCTTGCCTCACGCTCTGCTGCTGCTCAGCCCCGGGTCCCACTGGGTCAAGGGCAGCGACCTCAAGGCTGCAGGCCGCTTGCCAGGCGACCTCCTTGGTGCCAGTGATACCGTGCC
Organism: Haematococcus lacustris; assembly: GCA_030144725.1. Lineage (NCBI taxonomy): Eukaryota > Viridiplantae > Chlorophyta > Chlorophyceae > Chlamydomonadales > Haematococcaceae > Haematococcus > Haematococcus lacustris. The sequence goes on from JASKMD010000006.1 coordinate 15,008,612, forward strand.
GGTAGTCGAGACCATGAGCAGGCACAGGCATGCAGGCAGTGGCCTGGTGCTCATGCTGCTCAGGGCCCAGCCGCATTGTGGCCAACTTGTGAAGCTCTGCTGGGTGTGTAGTTCTCAGTTTGTACAGAAGACTGTAGTGTTGGTGCCTCTGCTGGTGTCTCCTGGTGGTGGTGCCCAGCATTGTGCTGCTCACCTTGTGCCATGCCTTGTGTGCCTGTGCGTCATGCAGCTGGGCAGTGACATAGGGACCGGGCTGGTCACAAACCCCTGGGCTTCAGTGCCCATGGCAATCCAGGCCTGCAGGGTCATACTGCGGCTGTGTGCTGAGGTGCGGTCTAAGGCAGGCCTGAGAGACAGGCATGGCCATGGCAGGGCAGCAGCAGCTGATGGATGGCAGGGAAGAAGCAGCTGAGGGATGGTAGACTTGGCTGCAACAGAGGGGCAGCAGCAGCAAGATGGAGGCAGCCGCCACAAAGAAGCCACCGTTGGTTTACAACAACAGGCGGCCATCAGCTGCAGAGCCCCATTGCTGCTGAGCACCGCACCTGCTTATAGCAGTGCTGCCTCCCCTAACGTTACCCTCCTCCCTGGTTGCAAGTCTACTGGCCTCATCTGTCTTCCCTCTCCCAGTGTCTTCTTTCGGTGCTGTTGCCCATGCTGCCGCTGTGCCTTGTGGTGCATGCGCAGGCGCCTGCTGCCATGGCTGCCTGCCTTGACACCTGGGCCCTGCCCTGCTGCTGCTTGTGCATGGTGCACCGTTCCACCAGCTCGTCCGACAATGCCCACGGTCCCCTCCCCCTTCAGCCTGCTGCTTTGCCCAAACTGCTACCAGGAACCTTAGAGGTAGCAGGACCAGACAGACCAGCCCTACAAGCAGCATCCCCAGCAACCAATGCCACAGGCGAGCTCATGCTGCTACGTGCCCTGCGCAGCACTGCTGTAGCTTGCCTGGGGCAGGCCAGCGCCCTCCTGCGAACCCAGGCCACCAGCACAACAGGGTTGGCTATGGGCGGCTGCCCCACCTCAGCTGCTTCCCTTGGACACTCCAGCGGCAGCATGCTCAATGGGCAGCAGCCAGAACCAGGGGCCTGTCCATCCCACCCGGGTTCAAACCTTGGAGACGACAGAGTGGCACAGGCTCAGTCCGCAGCTGCGAGGCTCAGGCAACAGCTCATGGGAGGTGGGTGTGGGGCAGCAAGGACTGGGTGCAGGGGGTCATGATGGCCTGTCTGGCATCACTGGGACAGGTCTGGCACCCACTAAGTGTTAGCAACCCCGCTTGACCTCACCTCAGCGCATCCCCCGCTTTGCTGAAGAAGGCCAAAAGGAGTGAGGGCAAGCCTCAGCGCTGGGCGTCTGCTCCTATGCAAGCTTCCAGCAAACAGCTGGTCTCAGCAGTGGATAATGTATGTATGTGCAAGACCGCAGCTAAGACGTGCTACTGCTGCTGCTGCTGCTGCTAATGCTGCTAATGCTGCTAATGCTGCTAATGCTGCTAATGCTGCTAATGCTGCTAATGCTGCTAATGCTGCTAATGCTGCTAATGCTGCTAATGCTGCTAATGCTGCTAATGCTGCTGCTGCCAAATGCTGCCAAATGCTGCCAAATGCTGCTCTGTGGTGCAGAGCTGACAGCGGGTGAGGGGCTGCTGCACCGCATGGCCCAGGTTCTGCAGCGCGCCGCCCGTCAACAGCCCCCTCCAGGCCGCTCCCTGCCACGCAAGCCGCGCAAGCCCCACGCTCCAGACCCGCCCCCAGATGAGCAGCTGGCAGTGGATGTGGTGGAGGCCTGGGGCTGCTGCGTCACGCTGCTGGGCCCTGCACTGATGCAAACACCGGGCCTGGCGCAAGCCATGCTGAATGTGAGAGGTGTCTTAGGCATTCACCCCGGCTAGGGTAGGGGTTGGAGGGTTGGGGGTTCCTGTACACCTCCCCAGCCCGGCTGCTGGCTGCTGACTTCCCCTGCGGCCTGGGGTCAGGCGCTGGGGGGTTGGATCCTGGCTACTCTGACTGGGAACGGCATCAGGCAGCTGAAGGCATGCATCAGGCAGCAACCTCTCCTTGCCTCTGTCCCTGGCGATGATGCCCCACTCAGCCTTTTGACGTCGCCTCTACTGACCAGCAATGCCCCCTGCTGCACGCTGCTGCACTCTGAAGCTATCACTTGCGGTCCCCTTGAGGCTGGCCCTGCTGCCACCACCTGCCGCCACGTACTGCCACCTGCTGCTGATCGTCGCTGACTGCTGCCAGGTGATCCGCCATGCATACATGAGCACCTGGAGCGTTGCCGTGCCCTGCGCATCCTTTGCAGCCTGGACGGCGCTGATGCACAATCTGGCAGACCACTGCCCCCCGGACCAGCTGGGCAAGTGGGTGACGCCTCACGCCCTGGGATGCCGCGTGCTGATGCCCGTTTGGGTTGAGTGTTTGCGCAAAGAGGAATGTCAGTTGCGGGTCAAGTGCTGAGTTGGCTGGCTAGCTGGCCCTAGCACACACTCACATCTTACTGCGCTGCGCTGCAAGCTAGCAAGCAGGTTCACACATAGCCCTCGTGTGACGTCCCCATGACTCACCCATGACAGGGATCGCTGACAGGGCCATGACAGGGCCCCATTGCAGTCCACCACCATGCACAGCTAACCGTTTGGCTGGGTCAGGTGCACCACCACTACTGTCGCGTGTGGGTCAAGTGTTGGGCTGGCTGGCTGGCTGGCTGGCTGGCTGGCTGGCTGGCTGGCTGGCATCTCCTCACATCTTATTGCATCACGTTAGCCGCACATCATGCACCACATTATGGATCTAGTGTACAATGCAAAAGGAGACGACCTCTGGCAATGACAGGGCCCACATGCAGGGAACATCTTCACCATTGGTGACGAAGCAGCAAGCCACATGTGCCAGGGAGGTGACTTAGTGTATTAAGTGGAAAGGACACGACTCTGGACGTCACGCAGATGACTGTGGATATGAGGCAGAGCAGCACCTAGACCCTGACTAGGGGTGGTGTCTTGCCTGTGTGCAGTTGTGCTGCCACGTCAGGCAGAGCAGTGCAGCGTCTCCATCCCTGGCCCTGCCCTGCCTGCTGTTATGTGGCGCATCTGCAGGCGAGGCCCCCTGCTGCTCCACCCGGTCCTTCGCACCCTCCTGGGCCGCCAGCCCGTGGCCGTGAAAGCAGCTGCCCTCAACTGCTGGACCTCCTACCTGACCCTGCTGCTCAACCCACGTCACACCCACGCCCCTGCCAGCTCCCAGCACCAGCTGCAGCACCCAGGAGCCACACACAGCACTGCATCCCAGGCTGCTGCTGTCCCAGGCAGGGCCGTGGAGGGCATCACCGTGCGGGACACAGCCCCCCCGGGCCCTACCATGGAAGGGAATGCAATGCGGGGCAAGATCATACTGGGCAAGTTGTTCCAAGAGGCCGCCATGGAGGGGGGTGCCATGCAGGGGGGTCACCTGCAGGGTGCGGCCGCCTCCAGTCACCCTCCCCCTCTGTTGGATGGCGGCCTATGGCAGCAGGTTGTGGCCCCGGTGCTGTCAGGGGTACTGGGCTGCCCTGGTGCTGACCCCGTGGGGTCGTCAGGCCAGGTGGCAGGGGCAGACCCGACCTGTCAGCCAGCTGCGGCTGGCGCCAGTGACCCTGGCCTCATCCTCCAGGTCCTGCAAGCGCTGCTCCTCTTGACACGCTCCGGCCATGCAGCCCATGTCATGCACGCCCTGACCTGTGCCTCCCACGACCACACCCCTGCACCTCTCCCTGCACCCCTCCCTGCACTTCCCTCTGCACCTTCCCCCCATGCACAGCAGCATGACCAGCAAGGGCATGAGCAGCAGGGGCATGACCAGGCGCAACACACTGTAGCAGCGGGCCCTGAGGCAGCTGGGACCGCCAGGGCAGCAGCGGTCCTGGAGTGCTGCCTGTCAGCTCCAGGGGGCCTGGCTGCCTGGCTGCAGCTGCTGGCGGCCCTGCTAGCGTGCCAGCGCCATCACGCACCACCAACCTCACCGCCCAGCTGTCGCCCTGCACCAGACGCCGCCCACACCTGCTCTGCACCCACTCCTGGCCAGACCCACTGCTCCCACACCATCATGGTGCCCAGCAGCTGGCTGCACCTCCATCACCTGTCCATGGCTGCGCTGCCGCGCCTCAGCCACCACACCCACCCCAGTGCCAGAGCTGCCAACAGCCCGCCTCCCTCACACCCCCAACCCCACCCTCACCCCCAGGCCCTGCCCAATGCCACCGCCTCTCCTGTTCCCCCTGTATCTGGCCAGAGCCACCCTGAGGTCCTGTGCAGACCTGAGATGCTGGCAGCTCTGGCACAGTATGCCCTGGACATTGCAGCGGTGTGCGGGGCTGATTGCGCGCTGCCCCTCCCACCCCCTCCCAGCCCACCCCCTGCCCACCCCTGCCAGCCCACTCCTTCCCCTGCCAGCCCACCACCCACCCCTCACCCCCACCCGCAATCCTCCGCCCAGGGTACTGGCCAAGAGGGGCAAGGCGCTGCCAGCCACGCTACGCTGCTGCCTTGTGTCGTATCGTTCCTGCACCATCAGGTGCTGCAGCCTATTGTGGGGGCGGCAGCAGCAGCAAGGTGCCTGCACACCAGCTTGGGGGACAGCACCCCACCCCTGACCCTGAGCAACCCCCCTCGCCCCCTCTCCCCCTCCCCTCAGCACCTCACAACCTCCTCGCCTACCCCTCACAAGCTGTGCAAGGGGGGTGGGGTGGCGGCTGCTATGTGCAGAACCATGTCAGGGCATGACAGCGGAGCGGCGGGCGCCATCCCTTGCCCTGCTGCTGCCCCTGCGCTCTGCCCCAAGCAGCCAGCTCTACCCTACCAGCAGCGAGCGGCTGCCTCCAGCTGTCTGCTGCAAGCAGCTGCCGCCCTGCCTGCCACGCTGTGGGGCCGGCTGGCTGGCGGCTGGGCTACCCTGCCTTGGCTGGTGCCGGAGCTGCCGGGCTGCCCTGCTTGGGCCCAGGGCCTGGGGCTGCTGACGAGCTGCACGGGTGAGCTGCCAAGGGGCTGGGGGAGGGGCTGGTTGGGTGATCCTCGTCAAGGTGGTGGCAAGCTGATGGTTGTGCTGCCACACACACTCCTGTGATGAGGCCCCAGGGGCAGCCGTCAAGTCCAGGGTCAGGGTCAGGGCCAGGGCCAGGGTCAGGGTCAAGTCCAGGGCCAGGGCCAGGGTCAGGGTCAGGGCCAGGGTCAGGGCCAGGGTCAGGGTTAGCTGAGGGGAGCTGTGCTGCTGCCCACCTGCCTGCCTCCCACCCTGCCCACCAGGTTCCAGCCTGAGGAGCGTGCAGCTGCTGGAGCAGTACAGTCGCGTGCTGTGTCAGGCAGCAGCCCCCCGCCCCCCACCCAGCCTGATGCCAGCCAACCCGGCCACACCTGAGGCGCAGCGCAGAGCCCCCAGGCAGGCCTCAACCTGCTTCACTCCGCTGCTTAGACCTGCCGACCAGCCCACTGTGAGCCCCTGCAGACCAAGTCCAGAGGCACCCCCCTCGGGGGACAGCTGGCGGATGGGCGGGTTCGAAGGCCGGCTGCCTGCAGCCCGGCTGCTGGGGTGGGGTCCGGAGGATGCAAGCCAGGCAGCAGCCTACCAGGGGCTCCCAGCACCCCAGCCTCCCCACCAGCTTGACCCTGCTCGTCCCCAGCTGGCTGCCCCGCCCCAACTGCCCCGCCCCAGCACCACTCCCCAGCACCCTCTCCCTCCTACAGCTGTCCCTCTGCCCGGCAGTGGGCCGGAGGAGGGTCCCTCTCACAAGGCTGCTGCCCCCGACCTACAGCTGATCACCCCCCAGGTGCAGCTTGGTGAGGCGGCGCAGCCGTGGCTTCCTGCATGGGTTGCGTTGGAGGTGTGGGTGGCTGCAGGGCGCCAGGTGTCAGCTGGCATGGCCTGCCTGGCGGAGCTGCCCACCAATGCGCTGCGCAACACCCTCCTAAACTGTGTGCTGACCCTGCTGCACAGCCCCCTGCGGCCGCTGGCCATGCTGGCTGGGGCTGGCCATGCAGGGCAGGGGGAGGGCAGGCTGCTTGACCCAGTGGCTGCGGGGCGAGAGGCTGGCCACTGGCAGCGGCAAGAGCAGGGGCTGGGCTGCAGTGGTGCCTTGGGCCAGCTGCCTGGAGCCGGGCCTGCTGGTGGACCCAGTGCGGCTCAGGTGATGCACCGGGTGGCAATGACGTGGTGTGGCCTGCACAAGCAGCTGTGCAACATTGTTGGCAACAGGTGGGAGGGAGCTGTGGAGGGGTGGAGGGAAGGGGTGGGGTGGGTATGCAGAGTGCCAAGTGGGAAGGAGGTGGGGTAAGGGCAGGGGCAGGGGGTGAGGGGGGGCAGGGCCAGGGGTACAGGTGGAACAGGGGCAGGGCAGGGGGGGAGGTGGGGCAGGGGGAGGGGCAGGGTAGAGTCAGGGGCAAGGTTGGTATGTTGACTGCTCTGTTGGTACCTGGTGTCGACTACAGCTCTGTATCCGTGGTTGTGGTTGTCTCAGGTGGCGCGCATCCAGTCACCGCCCCGCCAGCCTGGTCACCGGCCTCTGGCGAGTCATTCAGAGGTCGGGCCCAGGCTGCCCCATGGCTGCAGTGGGTCCAGGTCAGGCTGCTGGGCCCCACTGCCCTGCTCACATGCATTGCCCTCCCCACCCTGCTGCTGCTGCTGCTGCCGCCACTGTGACTGCAATGGCTGATTCTGGTGCTGCAAAGGCTGTTGCTGTTGGTGTCGTCCATCCCATTCTTACTGGCGTAGCTGGCATGCCTACGCCATTTGTCGCCACTGGTTATGCAGGCGGTGCAAGTGCAGCTGCATGGACTGCATCACTACTGGTCTGCATCCTCTCCGACACCACATTCCACACCGCTGCGGCCCTGGCGAGCACCACCACCCCGGCTGGCCCAACCCCTCACCCCTCCGAAGACTACATGCTGCAACCCCTCTTCCAGCGCAGCCCCACGCCCCAGCCCCACGATGCAGCCTCACACAGCCCTAAGGCCACCCCCCCCTCGTCGCCCTCCACCCGGCAAACACCAGCTTCACCCCAGCTGCTTGTGACTAGCCCCAAGTGCGGCCCCTCCCCCTCCCCTCCCCCCTGCCCTCAGCGTGCCCCCCTCACTCCTAGGTCCCCCCTCCCTCGCCAACTGCCCACCCCTGGCCCCACCCAGCCAGGGGCCGCCTCCTTGGCTGGGCTGGCCACACCAGGCTGGAGCCGAGCACAACAAGGGGGGGGCAGCAGCGGCAGCAGTGGCAGCAGCAAGCTGCGCAGCGCCCAGCAGACCCTTCACGCTGCCATACTCATGGTGTCCCACTGCCTGCGCCACACAGCTCAGGCTGTTGTCCAGGACCTGCTGCCCAGCCACCCACACCACGTGCCACCAGCAGCATGTGAGGAAGCGTCTCTGCACCTGCCCACCCCACCCCTCTTGAACGGCTTGACAACCACCCGGACTGGCCAGTCTGCTGGCCTCACTCCCAACATGCCTGCCTTGCTGTCAGGCCTGCAGGCGGCCCGGTGGCTGCTGCAGGCCCTGGCCAGCTGCTGCTCCGCCCCCGCCGCCTGCCTGCCTGCACTGCACTGGGCAGCTGCTGCGGGGGAGCAGCTGCAGGCCCCGCTGGCGTACCTGCTGGCAGTGGCCATGCCTGCTGTGAGGGAAGCGGCAGAGCTGCAGGCCAAGGAGGTGACCTGCGCTGCACGCATGGACCCTTTGAATGTGCCTGGCAAAGTGGAGGCGCAGGCCCGGGTGCCAGAGGGTTATCTGACAGAGCAGTCGAACGTGGCAGGCCTGGATGCGCAGGCCCAGGCCCGGGTCCAGGCTGTGAAGCTGGCTTGGCCGGTGCAGTCAAGCGTGACAGGCAGGGGTGCAGGCGGTGAGCTGGCCCAGGCCCAGGCTGTGAAGCCTGTTGGGCCAGCAGCAGGCAAGCCAGAGACAGGGAGCGTGACTCAGCTAGTCAGGCAGGGGCTGGGGAGCGCAGGTCTGGGTGCAGCCGGTGCCGGCCTGGGAGCTGCGTCGCCGCAGCCACAGGCCCCTGAGCCAGGCGTGGGGTTCGGCCCACAGGCTCTGGGCTTAGAGGCCGCCACCAGGGAGGTGTGGCTGGGCTTGGCTGATGTGCTGCACAGCTGCTACAGACTGGGCCGGGGCCAGCCGGGTGAGGTGTGTGGCGCCACCGTGGCAGCCCCCTGCAGGAATCCTGGCAGGGGCACGCTGCCTGACCAGCAGAACCAGAAGCAGCAGGCGGTGCAGGCTGATCTGGGCTGGACCCTGCTGTCTGCTGAGGGGCGGGCAGGGGAGCCAGTGGAGCCCTGGCTGCTGGTGCAGCGCATGGTGGACGGCCTGGAGCCGGCCCTGCATGCCGCTCTCCTCTACCCCCAGGCTGCAATCCAGGATGCTGCTCTGAGACTGTGTGAGGCCTGCCAGCCCCCGTTGCAGCTGCCGCTCTCTTTGCAGCTGGCCGCCGCTGATGTGGTTGCCTATGGGGCCAGTGGGCTGCAAGGTCGGCAAGGCGGCCGGGGTCAGGCTGGAGTGGCAACTGTTACATCCGCTTCGGTGGCTGCAACACGACAGCCAGCGCCACAGCCTACAAGCTCGGTGACGGCAGAGCAGACAGCGCCCCGTCACGGACCTTTCTCGCCGCCACCTCAGCGGCCAGCCTCAGCAGCACTACAGCCCACCGCTAGAGCCAGGAGCCTCACTGGGGTTGACACGCCGCCCCCTCCACCCAGCCCACCAGCAGCAGCCACCCAGCCACCCAGCCGCCCAGGGGCTGCAGTTGGGGCGGCGCCCAGCAGGGCAGCTGCGCGCATCGCCTGCACCACTCCTCGCCCAGCTCTGCCAAATCCAGTAGGTCTAAGTAGCTGCGCTGGTGCTGTGCTGATGGCTGGGCTGGGTGTGGGCTGGTCTAAGAAGCTGCTCTGTCCCTTTCTGTTCTGTGTCCCACCACTCCAACCTCTCCGCCTGTCGCCCCACTCACCATCCACCAATGCAGCTGCCACCCCACTCACCATCCACCAACCCCACCAATACAGCTGCTGCACTGTGTGCATGCGCCACAGGCTGGGTCCCAGACGGACTATGTGCTCATCCCCCGGCCTGCCACACCTACAGCTGGCACCAGCCCCCGGCCCACAAACCTGCTCAGCTGCCAACCTGTGGGTGTGCCGCACCAGGTCAGCAGCACCCACACGCCATCATGCAGCCCGCAGCCTGGCCTAGGGTGCCCTTCCAGCTGCGCGGGAGAGGGCAAGCGGCGCCGTGGCGAGCAAGCGGGGGAAGGCAGACCACGCAGCTGCAAGGCGAAGAGGGCGAGGAGGACCAGGTGAATGGCGGCAGCTGCACTGCACCAACTCCTTGGACCATGCTGGGTCCGGCATGTTGCTAAATGTTGCTCCCTGTTGCATGTTGCAAGCATTGCTTGTCACCAACGGCATAACAAATTGTCGCGTGGCACGTGGCACTGGCTACTGGCTACTCGAGCCAACGATCTGAAGGGCTGGGTGGCTGGCTATCAACAGCTTTTCCTAGTTGCGTGACCGTCTTCTCGTGTGTTGTGCTGACTACAGCACAATGCATTGGGGCTGTGCCCAGTGTGTGTGTGGTGTGTGGTGTGTGTCTGTGCCCACTGTATAGCCAGGCCCCCTGCCAGCAGCTGGGCCGCTGCCGCCTGCAGCACACTCCCGGATACTCCCTGCCTGTGGTTCTTGCCCCCCGCCAGCAGCTGGCCCTTGGCCCTTGGACCCTGCCAGCAGCCAGCCTGCCGAGGGTCGTCTGTGAGCACGGCTAACGGCGCACACATTCCTACTCTTAGCTATTGCTGGTTTTCGTTTTCCCTGCTTTCCGCTCCTACCCCTCCCTATACCGCTGGCCCTGACACATCCCAGCCTATGACCATGGTTGTTGCTTTGCTGACGTCATCACATGCGCCTGCCCCTGGCTGCTGCCGTGATGCTACAGCCTGCTCACCTACACCCGGCTGGACGCCTCACAGTCTCAAGCCCAGCCCTGGTTAGGCAGCGCTGCCTCCTCCCCTTCCTCCCCTTCCTCACCCTCAGCCCCCTCCTCCCCCTGCTCTCCACCCAAGGTGCAGTCCCCGCCCCACAACAGCCCACAGGGTGGTCGTGCAGGCAGAGCGGCGGGCAGCGATGCAGAGCGGGCAGTCGCCCAGGCAGCAGCACCAGCTCTGGGTCCTGGAGAGGGGCCTGCACAGCACCACGCGCAGCTGGGCACAGGCCCAGCTGTGCCACTGGCTTCGAACCCTGGAGGCAGGTCGGCCCTGAGCCCCGACACAGAGCAAGCACACGGCCAGGCACCCATGGCTGTCACACAGCCTGCTACAGAAGCCGCCTTGGACTCCCCTGCAGCTGCGCCAGTCTTACACTTGCGGAGCAGATTAACGGACCAATTCCACGGACCCACATCAGCTTCTCAACGTGATGCGAACCGTGTCGATGGCTGCATTGGAACACCAGCAGCCCTGTTCAGCTGGCAGTGTGGTGGTGAGGCCAGGCGTGGTGGTAGCGGTGCTGATGCCAGCAACACAGCCAATACCGCCCGTCACACTACAGTCACACCATGGTCAGCAGCCCCTGGCGCCCCTGGCGGTCTCCCTGGGAAAGCTGCTGCAGTGGTAGTGCTGCCCGCTCAGCAGCTTCAGGCCCGTGCCCCTGCTGAGGCATTGCCAAGGGTGTCCCACGCACCCCCCAGCACACTACCGACCCTGTTGGACATGCCAGACGAGGCAGTCGGCCCGGATACAGGTGCAGTGCCAGCTGTTGCTGGGTCTGTGCTGGGCCCGCTTTTGTCCAGCCAGGCTTTTGTGAGCTCACATTCCACACTCTGGCCTGCTGTGACAAGCAATGGCCTGAATAGGCAGCACGATGTGGCAGAAGGTTGCCTGGGCAGACCGGCATTGGAGGCACAGGCTGCAGATGCAGTGGCAGGGGCGCCTCATGCCCATGGGGCTGCAGTGGTGGAGCAAAGGAAGGAGCAAACAGAGGACGGGAACTTGCAGCCAGGTCCAGGGGCTGTGGTTGAGAAGCAATTTGAAGCCCAAGGGCAGCCAGATGTGGCGGATCCAGCAGCCGATGACAGGGAGCTGGTCACCAGCCCCAGCTTGAGCTGCCGTGCTGCAGCCTCCCAGCTGGAGCTAGAGAGCAGCCAGGGCCAGAGCCAGGTCAGGCCCCCACCCTCCATGATGCGCCACTGGCTTCGCGCCAGCGCCCGCCAGCAACACGCTGAGCAAGGGCAGCAAGGCCCACACAATGCCTTGGCAGCTGGTGACGCTGGGTTGCAAGTGGCTGTGTATACTACACAGGGGGGTGGGCTGACGGAAGGGGGGCCGCGTGAGCATGTATATCCCATACAAAGTTCCCTATCTCCATGCATGACAGGGAATGCAGCGGGCATGGCGGTCACAGCAGGCGCAGCAGGCACAGCGGGCACAGCATTGTATCATGCCACACCAGCACAGGCAGGAGCACCCAGTGCTGGTAGAGCGGGTACCAGCCCTGGACCCGTTCCGGACCTGCTGCTGGCCACAACCTGTGCAGCTATTAGCAAGGTAGAGGCAGCTAGGCACTATGCGGCACAGCCAGCTGGAGCGGCAGCTGGACCTCATGCACACGCAGGGCCCACCACCCGGCCTGCCCCAGCTTTGCCCAGCATCCAGGTCAGCCACCCCACCCCGCCCGCCCTTCCTGGCCCAGTGAAGCGCAACTTTGCAGTCAGCGGCATATCTCGGGGCAGTGCCGCTCTGGGTGCTGCCAGTGCTGGGCATGGGGGGAGGCTGAGCCTGGCTGGCGGCTTGCTGCCCCTGGGGCTGACACACCCCATCACCCAACCGCTTGCACAGAAACCAGAGCCTGAAGTAGCAGGGGGCGCTGCTCAGCAGCTGCTGGATGCACACTGCTTGCCAGCTCAGGGCCAGCAGCAGCAGCAGCAGCAGCAGGTGCAGGGGCTGCAGGCGACGGGGCTGACTGCCCTTGAGGCAGGCACACCTGGCAGGTCAACTGCCCTGCCTGCAGTGCCTGATGCTCCGGCCAGTCCAGCCCCGCCTGCCACACCTGCTGCGCTGGTTAGCTCGCCACTCAATACCACGCCTGGCAGCTTTGGCAGCCAGCTGCTGCTCAGCTTAGCGGCGCTGGCAGGCCACCCCGGCTGGCAGGAGCTGCACGTGGGTGGCTTTGTCAGGGGAGCACGTGAGGGAGGGAGGCGGTGCACGGGGAGGGGTGGAGGGGGAGGTGCAAGGCACAGAGTGGCAGCTGCTGGTGGGGGTGACTACCATCATTATCAACGTCATCAATACATTGCCTGCGCAAGACACATAGCAATTGCATTACCAGTCACCCTTCCACATGTCCTTATATAACGCTTACATGTTTTGCTCTTTGCGTTTGCAGGCCCAGCAGCTGCTGGACGTTCACACCGCCCTGTTGGCCGCTGCCGCGCATGCAGCAGCCCTGCTAGCTGGAAAATACAAGCATTGTTAAGGTCTGCACATGCTTAAGCCGGATGTTGGTGCTAGTGCCATGGCTGTGCTCCGACACTTGTCCACTTCTTTGCAGCAACTCAAATACATCCTCTTATACTTTGCCAATGATGAGCACATGATGGAGCAGAGCTTTCCGTGCAGAGTTCGTTGGTGGTCTGATGCGCAGGCCCATGTTGCCGGCAGTGTTGATGAGGTAGTGTGCTATGTGGTAACAAAGTGTTACATGGCTTGTGTTTTCCAGCCCAACAAAACTTATTCAACACGTTGGGCTGTGGGTAATCTCACTCAGCTACTCGAACCAGATTGAAGCATCCTCGGTCGCACCCTTGATGACTGCAGCCCCCACGTAGATGGCACTTTCCCGGGACAGACCACTGGGCACCCCATCAAAACCAACAGCTTGATTGCTTAAAGGCTGACAGCCTGGCGAAACCAACTAACCCTACCCAACCCTAGAGTTCGCCAGGGCTCTTGGGCTGGGGCTCTGATCAGCCCACGGATGTACAGCATTGCGAAGAAAGGGGAATGCCTCATGTTCAACAAGGGGCATGGCGTGTGTGGCTCCACCCACACCATACAGCTCCTGGCATGTGCGCATCAAAGGCGCCTGGTAGCAGCTAGACACGCTGCACACTTGCTTGTCGCAGGGTGAATGCTCACCACAACCGCTTATATGCTTGTGTGATCAGCATGTAGTCAACACTGATATCGTCAGGTACTGGTCCTTCAATGTTATCTCATCAGTTACTAGCTCACGGTGCTTGGCACTCACACCACCACATTCACAACCAGTCAGTCATAATGTGTAAAAAATGGAGTGGAGCCAAGCCAGGTCCTTTGTTTGTGTGCCCTTTCACTAGAGGATCCCACTGCTAGAGCCACGAAGAGCAGCAAAGCTGATGATGTCATGACGAATGCTTGATGGTGTTCAAGATATTTTTACAGCTTTGTTATATACATGCATGCAACAGGTTTGACTCCAGATGTCTCCGTGATTAGGCTCAGAGGGATCGTACTTTCCCCTAGTCGACGCAAATGCTGCCTGTATATGACAGGCCAGTTATTTTCTTGTGACAGACTGCATGCGGACATGTGTTCCTCTCATTTGCTACGCGGCACTATACGCAGCACATCGGGCTGCGACATGTCAGCGAAGCCTCTTGAGCATGATGCTGTGGCATTCTTGGTCTCGGCCCCCAAGCTCCAGCGACCGTTGCCCTGCGCGCCTTTCCCCAAACCGGCAACCTCAGCCGTGCCTCTGTCTGAGTCGGCGATGTTGGCCGCTTCACGCCCGCGCTCCCCGCCCAAGCCTCAAGCAAATCAACGTGAAACAATCAGGGCGATGGAGAAGCTGGTGCAATCAGTGGTGCCGCGCCCCGCCAGCCCCCAGCGACCTGCTAGTCGACCAGCAAGCCCGCCCGCAAAGCTGACTAGCCTACCTGGCTTCATTGCTGCACCCGGCGATGCATACTCAACCCCTCCCACGGTGGTCTTACGGTGAGCATAGGTAAGACGCTGCAGCTGGCACCTGCAGCTGTAACAGCATAGCCTGCTGTGGTGCAGGTCAGTGAATGGGGTGGCTGAGGGACAGCTGCAGTACCAGCTGGGCAAGATGTCTCCCCTAACGCCCTCGTATGCCCCCTCCTGGGTGTGTGACCCCCCTCAGCGCTCTTCCGTCACCGACCTCCGCTTGCAGCCGTCCCAGCGCAAGCTGACTTGCTACAGTCCACAATTCCTGTCCATTTCCGCCAGCTTCCCGGCACCTTCCACCTGCATGCTGGCTCAGGCAGGCCACAGCCCTAGGAGGCCCCATGCTCCAGCCTTGACAGGCATGGCTCCACCACCCCGCGACAGGGCAGCCAATGTGTCGCCCCCACCAATGGCCAGCGCAGCTGCCCAACTTCCAGCAGCAGAGAGCAGGGGCTGGGCGCTCACTGGGCTGGGTGGCATGGAAGCGGAGGGCGGCCCGGTGGCAGAGCCTGATGCCCTTAGACAAGCAGCAGGCTGCCAGGATGTACTTCCTCAACCACCACCACAGCAGCAGCAGCAGCAGCAGCCACTGGAGCTGGAGGAGGAGCGGCAGCAGCCTGAGGACTGGCAGGCGCAGCCACCCCAGCATGCACACTCGCAGCCAGGCCATGCCCTCCTCTCCGGCACTGTGGCAGAACAGGAGGGAGGAGGGGTGAGCAGTGTGAGGGTGAACGGCTCCAGTCACACCACCTCACACATGAAGGTGAGTGTGAGTAATGGCCTGTACATTGGGCCCCCTACTGGCTTTCACCAAGGTATTTTTCTGTCAATGACAGGCGTCCCCCATCCGGCTGTGTAAGATGAGCCAAGACCCCAACCTCAGCCAGATCTGGCCTCTGCTGTATGATTTATAAGTGCAATCACTCTTTTCTGCACCTTATGAACCTGGCCGTATCTGATCTCCCAGCTTGTAGCCAGCAACAGAAGCCCCTACACACCCACCCAAGGCCGGACTAGCTTCCTACCCCACTTGAATGTGAGGTGCTAGACACCACATGGGGTGATTCACCTGCTCCTATGCGAACGACAGCTTGACGCCGCCTGGTGCACACTATGGTGCTACGGCCTGGTTCTACTGGGCTCTTGGCAGTCAGTCTTGCAACCGTCAGCAGCCCAGGTCAGTTTACTCACTGCCCCTGGTGGGCAGGAGTGACCGGCCAGGCCAGGAGCTCAGCCTCCACCGGTGCCGCCTGGCCTCCCTGCACGCTGGCAGTGGAGGGCTGAGTCACCATCCCTGCCCACTCATTCCAGTCCCTGTCTAGCCACCTGCCAACAAGCACCCCACGTGCTTGGCTGGGGGTGGGCTCGGTTGCCTTGCCTTGGGTTACTGAGTCTCGGACTGCCCATCCCACCCGCCTGCCAAGAACCCCTGCCAAGAAAGTGCTGGCTTGCCTTTGCACATGGCCTCGTCCTTCAAATGGCTGCGTGTCTGCCTCGCTCTCGCCCCTAGTGCACTGTATGGGCCAGCACCCCGCCAGACCTGCCAGCGTGCCTCAGCCATAGCGCACCTGCCAGCGTGCCTCTCACACCTGCCAGCGTGCCTCTCACACCTGCCAGCGTGCCTCTCACACCTGCCAGCGTGCCTCTCACACCTGCCAGCGCGCCACTGCCCTCATGCTAGCCCTAGGGCTCCTTGATGCCCTTGGTGAGATGTGTCCTACACAGCTGGCCACTGCCCTTTCGCTGTTCCTGTCCTCATGGCAAAGCTTCGTCCACCCTTCGCACGCTCCTTGCCTGATATGACTCCGTGCGGTGGGCCGAGCCTGCAGGTTCGGTTTGGTTGCGCCCACATTTGGCTCACTGACGGCCTTGCACGGCACTGAGCAGACAGTGTGACTGGAGCGGTGCAAACCCACCATCATCATCAGTGGGACTGGTTGCAGGAGGAGGGTGGCAGTGATGACATTCGGGACCAGCAGGGAAGGTCCCAGCAGCCAGCCACCCCGCGTGCTCCCCCGCCCCCCCTACAACCCACCAACCTAGCCAAGGAGGTGCGGGTGCAGGGGGGGGTGCCCCACATGCGCGTACCCCGCCCCCAGACAGCCCCAGCCCGCACAGAGGCAGACGGGCACTTGCTGGTCAGTCGCCCCGCCTCAAGGTCAGGCGGCCCTGCTGTCACACTGCCGTCACACTGCTGTCACACTGCTATCACACCGCTGTCACACTCCATGTGTGGACAACTGTTTGGCATTCTGCCCTCAATTGCATGTATGAGTCGAGAGCTGCCTACACCTGTAGCGACCTGTCCCCCCTGGCCAGCATTTAAGCGAGCTGCCTAGGCATGCATGATGGCATGCATGGCTCAGTGCCATGCCTTGAGTGAGACCTGGGTGTGACCCGCCCTTGCCTTTGCTGGACCATTCAGCTCGACATTTGCCAGGCACTGGCTGTCAGCGCTGACTGCTGCCCCCAGGTGGGGCCACGTTACCTCCAGCTCATTCACCGCCCTCAATCGCAAGGGCTGGGCGCAAGGCCGTATGCCCCCTGGCAGTGCTGGCCAGCGCTCCCGACACATCACCGCCCACCACCCTTCCTCCTCTCACGACCCTGACCTCCCCCGGCCTCTATCCCCACCACCTGCCAAACCTTCACCCCGTTCTCATAGCCAGACGTCAGCACGCGCATGGAGCAGCAACAGAAATCCGAGCGCATGGCAGTCCAACTACCTGCTCGCGGTCAGGGCCGGCCTGGCGCCCTCGCCGCTTACGGAGTACCTCAGAGGGCGGGCTACGTCAACCGTGGCGGGCCAAGTCCCGCTCGCGCCACTCTCACGAGCTTCAGGGGTAAGAGCGCCACTCTCCCGCCCTGTGCGCATGGTGATGAGCGGTGACGAGCCAAGCGCAGCGCCCTGCAATGGCTGTGCGTGGCTGTGTGCAGGCGCTCACACTCTCACGTTTTCACTCTCGCATCGTACGCGAAGACGACTCGCCACTGTCCACGCCCGCGCGCAACACTCACTACCCGATGCCATCGGACGCGCAGGCCCTTGCTGCCACGGTGATGTCGCACGAGCACGGCGCCGGCCTGAGGCACAAGCGGGTACTGGCATTGCTGGGGCCTTTACCTTAGCGCAGCGAACCTGCCCGTGGTGGCGGGCTGCTCAAGCCTGCCATATGTGTGTGCCGGGTGCGTCAAATCGCATATGATAGGTATGTAGTGTAGGAGTATAGGGCACACGTCTTGCGTTGCATGACCAGTCAAACTCACGGGGCGCCCCATGACTTGACATGTCACAGATGTGTAATTGTGTGACACTACCCACTCTACACATTGTTGCTCTCCTTTGGATGGAGCCACTTCTCGACTCACTCTAGGGCTCACTCTAGGACTCAGTCTAGGAGCCATTTATATCCGTACATGCAAGTGCCTTCCCCCTCTTGTTTACCATACCAGGCTGGCGGCTCAACGTTGTAAATCACCACCAAGGACAACAACAACAACATTCCTCCTTCACCTCCCTCACCTCCCTCACCTCCCTCACTTCACCCCCCTCACCTCCCTCACCCCCCTCACCTCCCTCACCCCCCTCACCTCCTTCACCTCGTCACCTCCTTCACCTCGTCACCACAGCAGGGTTGATAAGCACCTCCCTCATCAACACTGGCGGCCAATCAACCCAACAGCCGAGGTCTTCAGCAGTGTGAGCCCTCTTCTCTCACACCCTGCAGGCACTGTCCACCCCACAGACATGGCGGCCCTGAGCAGAGGAAGTCATGGTGGGACATTGGCCCCATAGGGCGCCCTGAGTAAGGGTGGTGGTGTGCCTGAATGGGGTGCACCCTACACACGCACATGCCTCTCACCTCTATCATTAAAGTGACAGCAAAGGCCTCACTTGGCATGATTGACATGCGTTGGCATGATTGGCATGCGTTGGTACACACAGACAACAGCTGAAGGGGTGCCTGTAGTATGCTCAGGGTGTGTCCGTAAATATTAGCTTCGAGCCAAAAGTAGCACATTAGCTCATATTAGCGCAAATAATAGCTAAAACGGCGGGAGCTAGTACGGGGAGCTTAAATGAGCTGATTTGAGCCTATATGAGCTGATATGAGCTATCGGGAGCTGGTATGAGCTGATCGGGAGCTGATATGAGCTATTATGAGCTATTATGAGAACTAATATTAGTTTGGGGGGGAACCACCCTAAGTATGCTACTGAACCGCAAGCTGCTACCACTGGGCCTTGGGTTAAACGCAGTCACTTTTTGGTGCAGTGCAGGCAACCCAGGCCAACCGCACACCTTTAGTGGTCGGTCTCGCATTCGCTTGTAGACCAGCGCGGGGTACTCCTTGCCCGTGGCCCTGCCTGTTCCCTTGGTGGCCTGGGCTGCCTTGGTGGCCTGGGCTGCCTTGGTGCGCCGGTTGGCCTGGCTGGCAGGGGAGTGTTGGGCCCAGGCTCGAAGGCTGCTGGTGAGTGGCTGCCTGGCACCACACGACGGCAAATCTTGGTATCGCAATGTTTTGCCAGATGCATCAGGATGAGGGTGCACCACCCTAACCTTGTGCACTAGTGGCCCTTGCTCCCACTTCCACAAGGGTTAGGTGGTTGGTGTGAGGGTTACTGTGAGGGTGCGGTTGCAATCCTCGGGACTCTGGCATCATGATGACTGCAATTGACGTCAGGGAGAAAGACTTCTAGGAGATGTGAACTGGCAGCAACCAGCCTGCAGGTAGCTGTGTTGAGCAAGATCATCCCTGGAAGGGGTCAGGCGGGGGAAAGCGCCGGGGAAGAAGCGCCAGGACCGGGGTCAGAGACCGGGACGCATGGTGGCGCAAGAGGCAGGTTGCTGCCAGCAGCGTGTTGGGCACCGAGCTGGTCCTTGATGCCTCTGCCGGGGAGATGCATCTGCCGGGGAGCAGGAAACATCAGAAGACGTTGCTTTACGATATGGATATTTACATCAGGGAGAATGATGCAGTGAGAGCCTCAGACATTAGGCCCAAGCGCTGTTTCGTGGTGACAACCTAAAATGGGTATACACCAAATCACACTATCATGCACGTTTCGTCATCACGTCAAATAGTCAGCAACAGATTCACAACTGATGACAGATCTTTGTCAGCTTATTCTGCGCCCATATGTACCATGCCCACCCTCCATACAAGCACAAGCTTCTCAAGTACAGGCCGCTGAGCCCAGTGTGTCGCAAGGGATGGCAGTATCGCCGTTGGGCGTCACGCGGCCGGCAAGACAAGGGTCGCCGGACCATCATGCGGCGGGCAGGCCGGCCAGCACCTTGCGGAACACTGCGTTGTCTTTCAGCGCAGCCTGGATGTCCCGGATGCTGGCCTTGAGCGTCAGCATAGTGGACGAGCATGCACTCGCGCCCGCCGACGCGCCCCGGTTCTTGCACCGCCCAAGAGCGCCAGACCCTGACCGCACCGCGCTGCCGCCAGAACAGCCGCTGCTCGTCTGCCGGGCAGCCGACTGCGCAGCCGTAGCTGTGCTCAAGCCGACGAGGCCCACGTGCGACAACAGCTCCAAGGTGGTTCGGAACTCCTGCTCGCTGGCAGGCTGCTGGTACATCTGGCCGCACATCAGGCGGTAGCCGTCATACGCCTTGGCGAGGGGCACCTGCCAGGCCGCATCACCGGCCAGCATGCCAGACACCGCCGTGCTGCCAGTGCCGGCCGCGGCGCCTTGAGCTGCCGACCCACTGACCGTGCATGCCTGCTGTGCCTGGGGTTGCGCCTGAGACAGCGCCTCTGCTCCCTGCTGGCAGCTGGCTGCTGCCTCCGCCCCTGCAGCAGCACTGCCGCAGCTGGTGGTGGCGCCCTGCTGCGTGGCCACTGCAGCCGGTGCTGAGCCCACCCGGAGCATGGGCGCAGGGGCCGGGGGCTTGCAGTGCGCTGCTGCTGCCGGCGCCTGGGAGCCAGTGCTGGCCCCTGCTGCCGCAGCAAAGGGGTTGGCTACCTTGGTCTTGGGGCCGGAGGGCAGGGCGGAGGGGCCCCAGTAGTACTTGGCCCGGTACTGCTCGCTGCTCAGCCCGTGCTCCCTTGCAGCTGCGGCGGCCAGGGCGTCAGCAGCAGCCTGGGTGGCAGCCGTGGCCACAGCGGTGGCCAGGGCCAGCAGGTGCAGCTGCTGCTGCTGGGGCAGGTTGCGGATGGAGCTGACGTTGGAGGCTGCGGAAGCTGACTGGTAGCTGAGGCGGGCCAGGGCGGCCACCATGTCCTTGGCGGTGATGAGGCTGGGTGGGGCAGCAGAGCAGGGGGGGGGGGAGGGTGGGGGGTGCAGGGTCAGGGGTCCTGCCAGTGCGGTGGGGGCTGAGGCGGCTGACTTGAGAGGAGGGGTGCAGGGCTGGGCTGGGGGCCCGGAGCAGGCGCCAGCGGGTGCGGCGGCTGCCGTGGCGTCCACCAGCTGCTGCAGGGCAAAGCGGCAGGCCTGGAACGCCTTGCGCAGGTCCCCTGAGGAGCCAGCCACCTTGCGGGCGACCAGCTCCAGGGCAGCGGGCTCGGCCACGGGCCAGGGCAGGGTGGCCAGCTGCGATTGGAGGATGGCCAGGACCTGCGAGCAAGGCAGAGGGTCGGGTCAGGTCAGCCCATGTCAGGTGGTCAGGTGCCAGGTGGGGTGGGCAGGGGGTGGCAAGGCTGGCAGGGTGTGGGGTGGGGTGGGGAGAGGGTGTGGGGTGCAGGGGGTGGAGGGGTGGGGTGGGGTGTGGCAGCAGGCTGGTGGTGGTCGGGTCTGACCTGGGTGCGTGAGTAGGCGGTGAAGGGCAGGAAGTCAGGGGAGCAGCCCCGGCACTTGAGGGCGGGCAGGCAGCGCTCCGTGATGTCAATGGAGTTGGCCAGCGCCACCACACAGCAGTGCAGGCCTGCGGGGGGCGGCAGGGCAGGGGTCAGGGTCAGGTGGGGTGTGGGAGACTTCATGACACAGCGGCTGCAGCAGCAGAGCAGACCTCTGACCCGGGCGCATCCGCTGCCCACTCTTACTGCAGGGCACAGCAGGTCATAGCAAGGCAATGAGAAGCACAGCCCACTGACCGGCAGCATGAGGCAGCATGAACAGCTTGTACAGCTCCTCCACCCCGTTGCGGCCTTGCAGCAGGCGGTCCACCTCGTCCAGCACAAACACACACATGCGCCGGCTGCCTGCGGCCTTGGCTACGCTGCCCTTCTTGCTGGGCCGGCTGCCAGCCGCCTGGCCAGCCTTGCCTGCCGCTGCCTTGTGCAACAGGTCCAGCAGGGCGCTGTAGGCATGCTCAGGGTCCATGGCTGGTGCGGCAGCGGCAGGGCAGCTGTTCCCCTCCGCCGCCGCTGCTGTTGAGGAGGCTGAGGCGCCACCCAGCTGCTGCTGGGCCGCAGCCAGCAGGGCGGAGTAGATGTCCTTGGGGTCCTTGATGGCGAAGCAGCTGAGGAACACGGCAGCAGGGGCGGCAGCAGGGCCAGGGCCGCTGGCCGCAGGGATGCGACTGGGGTGAGGGGGGCGGACGGCCGGTGCAGCCGGGGGTGCGGCCAGGGCTGCCAGCACTGCCCTCACTGTGTGGCTCTTGCCGGTGCCAGGCAGGCCACTGATGTAGATGGACCTGCAGGGCAGCAGTGGCAGCAGGCAGCAGTGGCAGGGGGCTGACTACCAGGCATGGGTGAGGGGTGCATGGGACTACCATGACAACACAGCCAGCACCTGGTGCCTGACTGCATGCACCGCACAAGCACTAGGAAGGTGAGGAGGAGTGAGGGGAGGGGAGGGGATGAGCTGATTAGAGCCAGACACACACCTGCCATGACCTTGCTCTGCGGCGGTGGACAGCAGACTGTGCAGCTGGTTGAACTGCTGCTGCCGGCCCGCAGGGGCAGCATCCGCAGGTGCATCCGCTGCCATCTCTGCAGCCCCGCTGCCACCTTGCAGCGCAGCCTTCACCAAGGCGATGTGAAGCCGGTTGCTGGGATTGAAGCACTGGTCCACAACTGCTGCAGCAGCAGACAGCTGGATGCAGTTTGCATCCCCGCCCTCCTCCTCTGGCTCCAAGACGTGCTCCAGGCCAGCTGCATGCGGTGAGTGCAGCTGCGCGGGCGAGTCTGCCTGGGCAACGGCTTTGGCAGGCGTCGAGAATGGTGAGCTGTAGGACATGATGCGGCATGGCTGCATTGGGGTGGGAACCTCGGCAGGCTGCTGGGCTGCTGGCTCGGGTAGCGGGCTGGAATTGTATGGTGCTGTATCGTCGTCAGAGCAAGATTGGCTTCTGGAACTGGCTTTCTTTTTGCTGCGCTTCTGTTGCTGGCCCTCGTCCTCGCTGTGTAGAACAGTGGCATCTTTGCTGCGTTTGCGGGAGGCGCGCTCGAGCAGAACTGGGTCCGAGTGCAGGTTGACCTCCAGGGCTGCAGAGCGACCTCGTCTGGTAGTGGCTGTAGTGGTGCTACCATTGCCGCTGCCCTGTGCTCCTGAAGCCTGGCGCCGAGTGCGAGTAACTGCCGCAGTGGACATGTCGGTATCAAAATGAGCTTATAGCAGCAGAGTGGGTGTGGAGACACGGTCACTACAGTGTAGCTTGCGCGCTTAAGTTGTTTGGTTGCAATGTCTCTGGTGGGTACCGAGTGTAGTGCCGCGTTGGTTCAGTGGCCTGAGTAGTTGCAGTGCGCAGTTGAACGCTGTGGTGAAACTGCTTCGGCGTTGTGTCCTTATATAGCGCAGGCTCAACCCCGCCAACTCGAGTTTGTACGTTACACTTAGTGCGCGCCAACTTTCGCGCCAGTCCGCAAGCGCCAAACAAACCGCTCTACAGTTTCCTATGGAGGCACCATGAGAGCAAAGTCACCTTCAGCATGTCACCAAGCTGCACTTACTCCACGCCGCACTCAACCGCTTCGTCAGGCTTGCCTATACATTGGGTAGCAAGGCAAAGTGTAAACGAGGCCGCTACCATATCCAGCAACGGATGCCCGTCGCTCCGTGGATGCCAGTATTATGCGCAGTGTGCTTTCTAGACCCATAGTGGCGCACGCTACGCCTGGGTGCTTCTGTCTGCATCAGCAGCGTATTTACAGGTCTTCAGCTCAAAGTGGGCTGCTGAGGAGGAGGTGGCCACTGCCTGGAGGTGGGCATCCAGCACGAGGTTGGGGTGGAGAGGCGCAAGCATGAGCAGCAGGCCGTCCTGACCAGCAGGTGCCAGCCCCACCATGCTACACCGTACACTGCAATGACAGAGCCTCAGACCTAGTACACTGCAATGACAGAGCCTCAGACCTGTTCTTCATGTCGTCTGCTGTCAGCCAACAAGCCCATATGACTGAATATGACTGGAACAACCGTTTGTTGGGCGGTGAAGAAGAGTTGAGGCTAAGCGAGCGGAGAGTAGGCTGGCGGAGACCCCTAGCTATGTATGGATCACTAAGCCACGGCCATATCTGCCAAGCGCGGCCCACAAGGCAGATGATATGTCCATGCTGAAATCATCATATTAAAAAACATCAGCTTCTCAGCTCAGCTCAACACGGGGATAGCGACCTCATTGCGGCGGCACCAGGGCAGTGTCCAGGGCGGGTCATAGCCCATCAACTGCACCTCCTCAGGAGAGCTGCTCAGCTTCAAACCCTCCCTATCAGCAGCGGCCCTGGGCAGCACCAGGGGAGTGCAGGCTGTGGGCCAAGAGCTCCACACATGGAGTCACCGAGACTGGGTGTTGCAGCAGCGCCCACAGGTCAGTGCCATGCAAGGGAAATGCCATGCAAGGGAAATGCCATGCAACGAAAATGCCATGCAATGGAAATGCCATGCAATGGACATGCAATGGAATGCCATCTGATGGCCACCAGGGGGAAGGGCAAGCTAGCAAGGCAGGTGTCCAGGTTGCTGTGTCAGGTCAGCAGGGTGAGTGTCCAGCAGGTAGTGAGCAACAGAGAAGGTCGTGGAGTGGGTGACACACGCTGGCGCACAGCAGAAGCAAGGGGCAAGAGGGGCGGACAGCAGCAGGGGGGAGGGGCAAGAGGAGGCGACAGCAGCAGGGGGGAGGGGCAGCTCTTACCGCAGCTTGCTCTCCATCTCTGCCTTGCGAGCCTGGTTGAACCCCCAGCTGAAGCGAATGACTGCAAGCCTGCAGCAGTGAAGCACCAGCACCTCGACGTCCTGCCCCTCACCTCCAGGTGCTGGCAAGCACTCAGCCCGGCAGTCACACCCCAGTCTGGCCTGGTCACACCTCCATCACACCAGTCGGACCTGGTCACACTCACTTGTGCTCTGGGACCTGCACAAGCTTCACACGCGAGTCCTTGGGCACTGGCAGCTCCTCAATGGACTTGAACTTGCTGGGCATGGTGAAGGTCATGGTGGTGCCAGCACTGCCTGCGGGGTATTTTCAAGGGAAGCTTCATCATGTAGGGAACGGGAGGAGGGGAGAGGAGAGGGGTGGCCAGACGCATGATGGTAAACTCCCCTCACAGGAACCTCACCCAACCTCCCTCTACAGAGCCACTATACCCAGTGCAATCTCAGCAGGAACCCCCACCCACCCACCCTCCCTCCCACCCTCCCTGAGCTGGCCTCCTCGCATGGCCCTCCCCACCTCACCTGCGTCTGATGACGCCCCCTGGCTGATCCCCACTGGGGCAGTCATGGCAATCTTCTGAGCAGGTGCGCTGCTGATGCCTACTGGGGCTGTCATGGCGATCTTCTGTGCAGCTGCAGCCGCAGCCCCTTCGGAGCCGGCTGCAGGCCGGGCCTCGTTGCCTCCAAATATGTACCCTGTGAGATAAGTTGGCGCCATGTGCACGAGGGGTAGGGGGGCAGACAAGGTGACTGTCGGGCTGACCCATGAGCACTCCGCTCCGGAGGGAGGATCAAGAATAAGCAGATGGCGCTCACCCCCTGTACAGCTATACAGTCTCCAAGACACACACCTCATGCTGCTTTTCTAACTTTACTCTATCTTGCACCTGCTACCTGCTCGACAGCCGCCAGGCAGGCAGACCGGCACCCACCAGCTAGGGCTCTGAAGGCTGGGCCCATTTGAGAATCCATGCTGCCGTTCATAGTCACCACCGCTCGGATTTGAGGGGCGTACTCCCGGACCTACGGCACCAGGCGTGACCTAGCGAGCTGAAGCCCTAGACGGCAGCCCTAGCTCTGCGTTCTGCTGCAGTGGCGAAGAGCAGCGGGACTAGACCTCCCTCGAACCCAGACACAATCCTCGTCACGCGCTCCCCGCACCTCAAACTCCGGATACTTTGAGACAACCTTATAGCCAGGCTCCTCTTCGCGGCGTATTCCGAAGATGGAGGCCATCAAGCTGGGGGCGCAACGCGGGCTGACGACCACTGTCGGGCTGACGTCCTAGAGCACAAGCGAGCTTCTAATTCGCTGATCGCAAGCAGAGCGATTCGGATGCGAGAATTGTTGTGGAGAGCAAGCATGCACAGCATGCACAGTGCAATGTTTGACAATGTGTTCAAAGGATTCCCCAAGTGTGTAGTCGCGTCTGATGCGCGTCTGATGCAACCTGTGCAATGTTTTACAAGTTTTAATCCCTACAGCCCTCATGCAACACCAAAATAAAGCATGAGTTGTAATCAAACACAGGCTGCGAGATCGCTGTTGTAAAGGCTACTGACAGTGTGCCTAATGCCCACTTCAGCTCAGTCTTCTGGTGTGTGTGCCTCCAGGCTACTACTAGCAAGAGCTCTACCCTACTCTATAGCTCTTACTCACACACATCCCCTTTGTGAGGGGTTTGATATCTTGTTTTCTTGGATTGTCTTGCTGTAGCTGGCTATTGCCGCCACTTGCGCCGCCACTTACGCAACAGGGCCTTGTCACGCAAGTACACCCACTCCTGGCCTGGCCGACCTGGCTTTGGCATGGCTGGGCGGCCATCCCAGTAGCACAGCTCGGTGGGGCGTGGGCCTGGGCCGACTGCACAGCGGCGGATGTTCAGCGCGGCTGACACGTCCCGGTCATAGAACCTGCACATGGTGTGGGAAATGCATTGAGTCAAGTCATGTGCCATGTCATGTGTCACCTCATGTGGGATATGTTGCAGCCATGTACATGTGCATTGTCTGGTCATTGCTTACCTGATGTTGTAGCTTGTTGAGCTCATCAAGCCCCTGACTTGGGAACGCTTCGCCTCGCTGTACACTGGCCGCAGCCACCTACATGGACACATGGGGCAATGCACATTTGTAAGATTTTTACTTACCTTCCCAATCTTGACCCTACCAAGCCGCCTTCACTCCACCACCTCCAAGCACTATCCTGGCCCTCCCCCACTGACCCTCTCACCTGAAGGACTCAGGCGGCTGCCCAGGCAAGGCCTCACTGGGGTGGCTGTAGGCTGAGCTGACCCGGCTTGTGCGGAACTCATCCACCAGCACCACACGCCCTGCCCCGAATTGCTGCACTGCCTCTTTCCTCATCTGGCTGACTGGGACACCCCTGCAGCCAATGCTGCCGCTGCCGCTGAAGCTAGCTGCCCCATAGGCCAGGGCCAGGATGCGGTCCGGCCACCGCTTCTGTGCCTGCTTCTTGACCTGCATCCACACATGGTACAGCACACAGTGGCACACATGTGTAAGGTCGGGTATACCAGCAGCAACAGAGGCAGCAACAGGAGCAACAGCAGCTGGCCAGGTTAGCTGACTGTGGTTGGCTGCTGCCTAGCTCGTGGCTAGCTGCTACTGGGCCTTACCTTGGCCCAGAACGAAGCCACCACGCGCATCTTGCCACAGTACAGCCGGAACTTGGCGTTGGCCCAGCGCTTCTTTGAGACCTCGGCCCACATGGCGTCGTACGTCTCCAGGACTGTGTCGGCGAACCGCCGGTACGAGGCCAGCGAGCTGGGCTTGCTGCTGACCCGCGACAGGGCTGTGAGCTGCGGCTTCACCTTGGTCAGCCACGTCTTGGTCGCCTGGGCCTGCCGCGTAATGCCGCTGTCCCGGTAGTACTGACCGGCTGTAAGCTTCCAGTGCCGCACGGATACCACTGTGCCGGCAGCGCTGCGCTCCTCGTGCGCTACAGTGGCCATATTGGTTTTGCCAGGGTCAACGCCAAGCCACTCCGCGTGAAGATGGGCCAGTGGGTTGACTGCGTCCAAGCCCCTGCCCATCCGCGGCAGCTCTGCGGGTGGAGCTGCAGGCTTGGGCCGCAGGAACATCACGCTGATGGCGACTCCATCGGTGTGCACGATTTGCGCGAAGTTGTGCTTGGGGCTAGCGAGCTTCTGGCGGCGAGGGTCAGGCAGCAATGCATCCCATCGGTTGGCCACCTGTAGCCACCATATGCACATAGCAAGGCACTTCATTAGCTTGTGTGGGCTCACAAGGCAGGCACAAGGCAGCTGACTGCAGGCTCACAAGGCATGTGACAGCACACATGGCAGCTGACGGAGCACCAGAGGACTGGCTAGCACCTGACTGCAAGGAGCACTCACGTGGCTGTCTTTGGGCCCTGCAATGAAGTTGCCCGGCACCGCTGGGTCAGGTAGGGCACCGTTCCTGAACTTCTTCAAGGAGGTGACCCCTGCCTCCGTCAGCACCCCCAGCATGCCGGCGTCATGCATCATGCCGTATAGGCCCATGGTGTCGATGAAGATGTGCCGAGCCTGGCACTTGCTGGTGGGGGTGAGGGCATAGGGTGTGGGGGGGCGGGGGGGCCTTGGCAGCAGCCCTGGGTTGGTGAGCTCAGCCTGCTGCCAAGGCACCATATCCAGCTGCCAGGCTGCCATTAGGGCGCGACCGAAATATGATTTTCCTGAGGAAACGCCGATATGACTGAATATGACTGGAATATGATTTTCACCGTTTGTAGGGCGGTGGAGAAGAGTTGAGACTTAGCGAGCGAAAATTAGGCTAGCGGAGACCCCTAGCTATGTATGGATCACTAAGCCACGGTCATATCTGCCAAGGGCGGCCCACAAGGCAGATGATATGTCCATGCTGAAATATGATCAAAAATGATATGGTCGCGCCCTAGCTGCCATGGCTGCCTCCATCTCTCTGGTAGTGTGCACCGCATGACGCAGCAGCCGGCCCCGGTTGACTGGATCCTTCACCCAGTCGTCATCCACCCTCTCCCCCTCCTCAAGCCCCAGCAGGCCCCGTTGCAAAGCCACCTCAGCCTGCATGGCTGGAGTCGGCACCACCCCACCCTGATCCAGCAGCCAGCTGACATCCAGGCCGCACACCAGGCACGGTTCGTCTTTTTTTCTTAGCCATAGAAAACAACATCGTCAAGCCATCACAAATACTAGGAATTATCGGTTTTGTTTGTTTGCATTTGCGGTTTTGTTTGTTTGCATCAGCCATAACAGCCAGTGTGTGACAATGTGTTCAAAGGATTCCCCAAGTGTGTAGTCGCGTCTGATGCGTAAGTATTTGAGTATGGCGAGCGTAAAGAAACGTACCGTTGTCAGTGGGCCTTCGCACCAACCACTGCAGTTCTATCCGGGACGAGCAGTCACCCCTGCCGGTCGTGGCCGTGACCGGGGCGTGTCAGTCGCGGCTGTGTAGCCGACCCAGAGCCTCTTCCCACAAGCTCTGCAGATGGGGTGACCGCCCAGCCATGCCAAAGCCGGGCAGGCCAGGCCAGGATTGGGTCTACGTTCCTGACAAGGCCCTGTTGCGCAAGTGGCGGCGATAGCCAGCTACGACTAGTCAACCCCAACTTAGAATACTGGGCCCCAGGGGTGTGTGTGAGCATGAGCGATAGGAGCTCAAGCTAGTCACGGAGGCGCACACACACCAGATGGGCGGAGCTGTAGAGGGCATCTGGCCCGCTAGCAGTAGCCAATGAGCTCGCAGCCTGTGTTCAACTTCATCTCTTGCTGTATTTTGGTGTAGCAAGAGGACTGTAGGGTGCAACAATTGAGTTGAACTAGGTAGCATCCCCTGGTCGTGAGGACAGAGAAGAGTAGCGGCCTCATAGAGCTCGTGCGCACCCCAAGCTGCTCCCTTCAATCCTGACAGCCGGTATATATAGATCACAAGACATCTTGGCAGCACATGATGTTGGGGTGGATTGGGTGGGTGGGTAAGCTGGTCCAACGCCGCATCGCCAGCACAGCCCAATACCCCTTGTATCCATAGTAACCCTGAACCCTGCCCTGTGTCTGTAGCTGGTCTGCTACATATAATATATGAAGGTCTGCAGCATAGCCAGCCCAACAAAACTTATTCAGCACGGAACAACATGTTGGGCTGTGGGTAATTTCACTCAGCTACTCCAACCAGGTTGAAGCATCCTCGGTCGCACCCTTGATGACTGCAGCCCCCACGTAGATGGCACTTTCCCGGGACAGACCACTGGGCTCCTCATCAAAACTAACAACATTATGCTTTGTAAAGGCTGACAGCCTGTGTGAAACTACTAGGGCCTTATGCATTGTTGCGGGCCCGACCATCAATGCCCCGCCGGTACTCTGCAGCCCGGTGCAACCACTGCCTGCCTTTGGGCAGGCGGTCATTGACCCGCTTGTAGCCTTGCTGGTACTCCTTGCCAATGGGGGGCAGAGCCTCAAGGTCATCCCATCGGCACAGCTCTATGGGGCGCTGCCTGCTCTCCCCAATGCGCTGCAAGTTCAGGCACCCGTTGGTGTCCCGGTCCAGCCACCTGCCCCCTGGGGGGGCCGGGGGTGGTGGGGCTGGGCCAGGTGCTGCAGGGAGGGGCTGGGCCTGGGCTGGGGGAGGGGGAGGTGGGGCCTGGGCTGGGGGTGGGGCCTTCGGGGGAGCCTAGCCTGTCGTTGAGCATCTCGGCTTACCGGCTGCACTCCGCGCGGGTGAGACGGGTCGCTTTCGTTTCCCCCTCGGGGGCATCTCAGGTGTTTAGTTCATTATCCAAGCGGAGTGGCCGTGTTGGGGTGTGCATCAGGTTGGCATCTAACCAGAGTGCCGGCAACCGGAGTGGGGCGGAAGTGAGGTCCATTACATATCAATTACATGGAGCATGTTCTCAGAGGAGTCTCACAGCATGACCATCAAACAATAGCAAGACTTGGTTAGCAAGACTTGGTAGCATAGCCAGCTTGACCCATGACCCTGGTTTGCAGGGCACATCAGGTCGGTGGTGCGGCTGCAGCAGCTGGGCAGGTGAGCCGCAGATCTGCCTCCAGCCTAAAAAGCTCCGGGTCATCCACACCCTGCAACAGCAGCAGCAGCAGCAGCAGCAGCAGCAGCAATGGTAGCAGTGGCGGTGGGGTGGACAGCAACAGCAGCACAGAGAAACACTAGCAACATTCACAGCAACCAGCATCTCAGCATGACAGGGGCAAGAGCAGCAGCAACAAGCCTAATGACAGCAGCAGCAGAAGTCACCAGTAGCCAGGGAGGCTGAGAGGAGCAGGCCAGCCCAGACTGTGCAGCTCAGTCTTGACCATGAATAGACCCGGCACATGCCATGACCACGCACCAAGCACATGCCATGCTGCGCACTATATGACAAACCCAACGCGTGGTGCGACTGCCTGTGCATATCACTTGAATCCTACTTTGCTGCTGCCCACACAATACCAATGTTCGGAAGGAGGCGATAGGGTGAACACAGGCCATGCCACTGGGTGCCTGTCAGGGTAAAGATGATGAAGACAAATGCCATGTGATGACGACGACAATGATGACACTGTGGGTGATGATGTGGATAATGCTGACGACACCATGTGAGACCGCCCAGGCAGTTAGGGCAAAGCAGTGGAAGCCTGCACAGCACCAGCAGCCCTGAGCTTACCATGAGCCGCATGGCTGCAGCCAAGCGCGTGACGTACTCATAGTTGGGGCCGGAGGGGCCGCAGGCGGTGCTCACCTGGGCCACCAGCTGGGCATGGGTGGTTGGCCCCAGCCAGTTTGGGTTGGCCCTGCGCAGCACATGGCAACATGGCAGCAACGTGGCGCAACACATGGCAGCGAGGGAGGCAGGTGCACTGCACCAGGTATGGCAGGTGCAATGCAGGGTGCTGCAGCAATGCAGACAAGGAATGTCCATGCCATGATGATGGGGATGATGCTTGAGGTCTGAGGGCTGAGTGTGCTGGGGCTAGGCCGGGAGTGCACAGGAGGGGTGGTAGGAGGCGTGCGTAGGCTTGGAAACAAAGCCTTCAGTGCCTGCCTGTACGTCAATTAGTTGCGACTAGCTCTGAGCAGCACTGGCAGTTCCCTGGCACCAGGGTCAGGGCCATCAGACTCAGGCACTGCAGGTGTGCTCCCCTAGCACCAGGGGAGGGCCATAAGATGTGTTGAGAGAGAAACAGCAGTGCCAGCAGACCCTGCTGAGTGAGCAATGAAGGCTCAAGGTTGAGGGCCAAGGTGCTGAGTGATCACCATCCAATGTAACGACTAATAGGAGCTCATGAGATGACAACGTGCAACGCCTATAGACTTATATACACGTTACAGTGGTCGGCGTGTGCTGTGTGTGGCATGACCAACTCTGGAGGCACTGGCAACTGGGACACAGCACTGGGAAGAAACCCCGACGTGTTGCTGTGGGGCAGTCATCAAGCCCATCAGGGCCTGGGCCTGGGAGCAGTGGCAAAGGACTTGTGCAGGGTGACATGCTTGAGTGAAACCTCAGTGTGACTAGCTGCTCTGTAGCTGCTCCCCTAGCACTTGATGTGATGCTCCAGCTGTGTGAGTGTGAGGGTGGCAGCAACGCTGACAAGCAAATGCCATATGCTGCTGCTGCAGGACATGATGATGACGAGGGTGATGGTGCTGCTGCTGATGATGATACTGCTGCTGATGAGGGTGGTGGTGCTGCTGGTAGCCACCTGGCAGCTGCCTGGAAGGTGCCACTGGTGCCACTGGTGCTGTCTGAGGCACCTTGTTCGACTGCAATGAAGGCTCAAGGTTGAGGGCCAAGCTGCTGGTAGCCACCACCTCGATTTGACTATTTGGGTGATTTGGTGATTTGGTACTTTGGTACTCACGGGGATGCTATGTAGCACAGGGCCCGCTGTAGGAGCAGGCCATGCTCTGCTGGCTGCGTCACTTGGCCAGACGTAGCTGGCATGAGCGTGTCCATAGGGGAGGGAGCATTGGGTGTGGAGGGAGGCTGGGTGCTGGGTGGCGGGGGGAGGGAGGCTGGGGCATCCAGCTGGCCAGGTCGGCCCCACACCTCCACAAGCTGCCGCACGTCATACTGCTTCTCCCTCACCTCCAGATACTGGTGGCAGGGAGAAAGGCAGGCGGGGCAGGGAGGTGGGCAGGCGGGGCAGGGAGGTAGGCAGGCGAGGCAGGGAGCTAGGCAGGCGGGGCAGGGAGGTAGGCAGGCGGGGCAGGGAGGTAGGCAGGCGGGGCAGGGAGGTAGGCAGGCGAGGCAGGGAGGTAGGCATGCGGGCAGGTGGGCAAAGGCAGGCCAGCAGGTACAGGCGGGCAGGCAAGATGGCAGGTGGGGAGGCAGATTAGGGCAGGCATAGAGGCAGGCAGGCAGGCAGGCAGGGGCAGGCAAGATGGTGGGAAGACAGTGGGATGCAGGCAGGCACAGGCAGGCAGGTGGGTAGGCATGCGGGAGGCGCATGAGCAGACAGGCTGGCAGAACCGGCACCAATGGGCTGGACATGGGTGAGCACGAGCCCATTGAGCCCCTCTGACACACCCCAGGCAGGGCTCCACCTTGGCGCCTTCACCTTGGCCCAGCATCTTACACAGCAAGCCCTATGCGACACACATCCCAATGCTGTGGCTTGATCGACACCTGCAGTGGAGGCCAGCACCTGAAAGAAAGAAAGAAAGACTATGTCCTTGCTGTCTGGCCCGCATTAAGGGAGGAGAGTAGGCTCGGGGCATGCCCCTTGTTACCCTGCCACCAGGGAGGCCATCACCTGCAGTGTAGCGAGCTGCGTGTCCAGGTCGCCGTCCAACTCCCAGGCCACCCCCCAGGTGCGTGCCCCGGCAGCCGCCTCCAGCGTCACGGTGCGCCCAGGGGCCTCAGGGGTGCCTCGGTGGTCTGCAGCCGGTGGCCGCGGGCTGGGTCACAAGCGTGACACGACTGTTTCCTGATGTAGCTGGAGCTGGTGGGTGCAGGGGCAGCACCAAGTTGACAAACTCTGGCAGATTGTGGCAGCATGGTGCTCGTTTGTGTGTGCGGTAGCAAGAGCACAAGCACACAACCGAACTAGTATAACTGAACATCCCGTACCTGAGTCCTAGACACGCCATCTGATCATGTTAATGTGAGTGATGACATGGAGATGAGTGATGACATGGAGATGAGTGATAACGTGGAGAGTGGGCCAGCAGTACTTGGGAGCTGTTGTGCATCTTCCTTGTGGCAGCCAAGCTGAATCTGCTTCCTGACAAAGTCTTGTGCTGCTGCTTCTGCTGCTGCTGCTGCCCCACAGTGGCAAGTAGCGCTGTCAGCACTGGGCTGTGGGCAATGCATTGCTGTAGTAGACCTAGCTTATCAGTTGGAAGCGGGTGGTATGGTGCTGGCTGTAGAATGGCAGCCATGTCATTGAATTGCAAGACCTGTGGACGCCTGCCACCACACTCGATGGAAGCCTTCAATGTATCCCTCCACACGCCTCCTGTAGCTGAACCCTGGCCGGTATACGAGGCTGCCATACCTGCACAGCAGACAGCCTCGCTGAAGATCGCGGCCTGCTTGGCTGGCAGGGTTTATGAGGGGTGCTGTGTCAGTCAATGGTGTAGGTGGTAGGCGACCATGCCATGTGCCATGTGCATGGGATCATAACTCCACACAGCACCTCAACACCATTCTGTGTTGTCTTCAGTGGTCCCTAGTGATCCCTAGTGCTCTGACTCTGATGGCTCGGCTGGAGCGCTGACGTCTGCCTCTGATTTTACCATCCGCACCCGTGCGGTGGGCCCATAACCTGAAAGAGAAAGAGGCCCTCGCTAAGAGGCAGCGCTTCACCGGACAAACACAGTTACACACTATAGCAAGTATAAAGCCCACCTGAAAGAGAAAGAGGCCCTCGCTAAGAGGCAGCGCTTCACCGGACAAACACAGTAAAGCACTACGTCACTGAGCGGAGCCTAAAACAGAAGTCACACTTGAGATACAGTTAGCTCAACCCCTGATGGGCTGGCTGAACCTAGCATGCCTTGCTCCAACAGAGGCCCTAGTGCGGGACGAAGGGCTAAAGATTGTGGTCACTGCCAGTGATCTGCATGTTTGCTGCTCAATAATTGATGCAGCACCCGAATATCCATATGGAGGACGTTGCTGGGTTGAGGAGGTCGTCGATGAGGGGAGGAGGGCGAACCGCCACGGTCATGTGCGTCTGTTGACTAAGTTGACTGCGTCGCGACAAGCACCAGGAGCCACAGAGGGCAGCTGGCTTTCGTTGACATAGCTAGCTCAGTGTAGTCGGCGTTCATGCATTAGTGTCACAGCACGGCAGAGCGGGTCGTGGATCACACATGGCTGCCAGTTCCCAGCCGACTGCTCTCAAAACACAAGGCCTTGCAAGATTGGAGCCTGTTTATGTAATCGTGTCGCCAGGTCAAGAGCGCCATATGCGGCAGTGGCGCAGCCATAACAAGCTGGCGGAAGCCACATCTGAGCCGGCTGGGCCCTGGCTGCAGTGCAGGTCCCCTTGGCTATGGGGCTGCTGGGTGGCACTCCCTTTGGCCCCCCCTTCCCTGGCTGCTTCGTGCCATACATGTGTTAGTGTGTTAAGCTATAGTGTGTTTACTGATCATTGCTGCACTGGCTAGAGGGATTTGCATCTTGGTCTTGCCACCTCTTAGGACGTGGAGACTAGCTGAAGTGCGGACACTGCTGCCCGGCTAGTGAAGAAGGCCCTGCCCCATCGCCCCACCGTTCACTGCCTGGGAGGGTCAGTGGACCAGATGTTGCCTGGCAGTCGCACCATCACAGCCCACCACAGCGCTAGCTGGGCCCTAGAGCTAGCTCTGCTCCAGCTGCCAGTGGCCAACTGCCATAGCTAATTTTGATATGTAATGGACCTCACTTCCGCCCCACTCCGGTTGCCGGCACTGTGGTTAGATGCCAACCTGATGCACACCCCAACACGGCCACTCCGCTTGGATAATGAACTAAACCCCTGAGATGCCCCCGAGGGGGAAACGAAAGCGGCCCGTCTCACCCGCGCGGAGTGCAGCCGGTAAGCCGAGATGCTCAACGACAGGCTAGGCTCCCCCGAAGCTAACTGACGACGCGACGCAAATCCTGCCGTGCGTGTGCTGTAATTTCCCGTGTCTGCAGGTGCCAGTGGCAGTGGGCAGCAAGACCAGGGGCAGGGGCAGGGGCAGGCTGTCAAGGTAGTAATTGCAGAGAGGCGCCAGGTCATCAAGGCAGCCCTGCGTGGCCTTGTGGAGGCAGCCCAGCCTGATCTCAGCCCAGCTGAAGTAGACGCAGTTGTGGCAGAGGTCAACAAGCGTATGACCATGAGCAGCAAGCAGTGTGTCCTGGCAGCAGTCCTGTGTCTGTCAGTGTTGCTCCAGTCCTTCCTAGGTCAGCCCACTCGAGGCTTCCCAGCAGCAAGTCCAGCTCCAGGTCCCCCTCCCCCACCTGACCCAGCCTACCCTCCATATGCTCACCCCCGCCATGCCACACGCACCTCCCCCCGCTCTGCAGCCGCCCCAACACAGCTGCCCCCCCCAGTGCCGCTGGGTGTCTGGGACCCCAAGCTGCTGGCACAGATCAGGGATGCCATGGAGCTGCTCACCAAGGCTAGCGTGCTAGAGCATCTGATGCGTGGCCCCCACCACAGCGGCATCAAGCTGCTGCCTACTGAGGTGGCCGTGTTTGAGCAGCCCAGCAGCGCATGGCTGATTGCCATGCTCCAGCAGCTGGACGAGGAGCACCTGCGGGGGGACCTCAACTCTCTCAACGCAAACGCCACCAAGGTCATCACCAGCATCCAGGAGTTCTACCGGCACCCGGGGCGCTTCATCGGTTTGTGGTGCAAGGCGTTTGGGGTAGTGGAGCCATTTCCTCCAGCTAGTGCTAGGCCGCCTAGACTACAGCCAGCCGGACCCACAGCACAAGTGGCGCTTGCCGGCCAACAGCATGCTGCGGCAGCCTAGGTGGAAGGAAGAGGTGGCAAAGCATCGTAGGCTGCTGGGACTGTCGGCCACGTGGCGGGAGGGACAGGACTGCATAGGGAAGGGGGGGGCAGGCAGGCTGCCCTTAGAGAAGAGGGTGCGCTATGCACTGTTCGTCAACCGCAGCCTAGAGGGCTGGCAGACTCCCCAAGACACCTGCCCGCGCCCCTTCACCATGCTCCCCATGGTGGGTTTTTTTTTTTTTTTTTTTTTGAGAGCGAGAATTACAGGCAAACTAGAAAAAGAACCAAAGAGGAGGAAAACGAGGATGAACAAAGCAAAGAAGGCAGCGCCGTCTGAAGAGAAAAAAAAGGGAAAGCCAAACAAGACTGAAGCAACCCAAACAAAGACCACGTCCAAAACGTTTAACACCCTCTCTCTCTAAAAAAAGACGCCCTGCACTCGCCCTACACACTCCCACACCCCCTCCCAACACCACCCCCACTCCCAACACATCTCCGCCCCCCCATGTCAAGAACCCTAACCTCAGCCCTCCAGCGACTAGACCCTACAAACACCCTACGCCCCCTCCACAACCCCTCTGAACACCACCCCCACGCCCGACCCAGCCCCAACCCCCAAGTTACTACCCCTAACCTCAACCTCCACACGAAGAGACCCAGAACGCTCACAAGGCCCTTGAACCCCTGGTACCACCCCCAAACCAAAAGAAGCCCCCCCCCCTCCTATCCCCCCCTACTCAACCCACCCCAACCGACCCTGCCGCTCCTCAGACCACAGACCCCGGACGGCAGAGCCACGACCAACGGGCACACCCTCCTCCTAAAACCCCCCTGGAGACAGGCCGGAGGCGAACCGCGTTCACGGCGGGCTAGCGTCCAAAGGCGGGGGAAGGGGAGCGGGGATGGGCCACTCTAGGGAGAGGCGCACGAACAACTCCGGGGCGAGGGGCGGACGCCGCTGCTGGCGAGAGAACCACCCCCCTGAGGCGGCTGGCCACAGCTGGTCGAAAGACCCCTCTGCAAGCTGCGGGTCCCTCCCTTTGAACCAGGTGGAAGGGACCGTGCCCCCTAGGCCCACGCGAATGTCCCTCCCCACCCGGAACCAGTCTCTCTTGACGGCGGCGGACAGGGTGAGGATAACCTCTTGCGCCACTCTCCTAGCTATCGCCTCCGGCTGCAGGGCTGAGGCGGGGCCAATCGTGCGAAGGCGCCACACTGTCCCAAGGTAGGCCACACGAAGGCGGCGCCACAACAGAGGATCGGGGGGGGTGAAGGAGGGTGCCTCGCCGCGGGTAGGGCGCCCGGTAAGGAGCAGGAGGGCATCACTGGAGGGGGGACGAGTGCCTGTAAGGCTGCCATACACGTCCAGCACCCATTCCCACGCGGGGGCCACGCAGGGGCAGGTGAGGAAGGCATGAGAGAGGGTCTCCAGCGGCCCTGCCTGACAGAGCCGGCAAGCAAAGGAGCTGGGCCCCGCAGCCTCGCCAAGGACGTGGCCCCACATGGCCCCCACCATGAGGCTGCCGTGGAGGATCCGCCAAGCGACAACGACGTGCTCCCGGCGGAGAGTAGGGTCCAACAACTCCTGCCACACCTCCAGGCAAGGCTGGCCGGACTGGTCTTGCCGACCAGGCGTGAGCGGGTCTCCCTCAACGTCTCGGTTGCGGGTGCGCCTGCCAGCCTGCCTCGGCTGGCGTTGAGCCTCAAGCTGGCGCTGAGCCTGCACCGCTGCCCTGTCGACTGGGGTGGGACGTTGTCGAGGGCTAGCCCTCCAGGCCTGCCAGCGAGGGGGGGGGGAGCCAAGCCTCTCCTGGACGTGCCAACTACCCACATCCCTACCCTCTAGCTCCCTGTCCCTCTGAGCCTGCCTCTCAGCCGCGTGGGCAGCAGACTCCTGCCACCGCTGCTCTAGGACCCTAAGGCCATCCCCACCCACACCTCTCTCTGACGCAGCCCCCGCTTCCTGTAAGGGCCGTGGGCCCCAAAGCAGCGGCCAGAGGCCTCCACGGGGGGGGTAGCGAGGGTCTGAGCTAGCCTGTTTGAGCTGGAGGAGGCGAGCTCGTGCGCGCTTGACGGAGAACTGCAGGATGGACGTGGTGCCCAAGCCCCAAACCTGAGGGTCTAGTAGCACTTGGTCCCAGGGCCCGAGCAACCACTCCTCCTTCGGCCACCTACTGTGAGGTGTCCCCTCCACCTCCCTCCACCCCCCCTCCTCCCCCACCACGCCCCTCCCCCGCTCCTGTCCTCGCCCATTGCCCCGCACCCTACCACGACCCTGCTCTTGGCCCTGAGGAGCTAAAGGGTCAGCTCCCGCTTGCGCGTTAGGGAGAGGGCGCAGATGCCTGGCCCGCTCTGCCACGGTCAGCCGGTAGCTGGGCTTGTCGAGCAGAACCACCGCTGCAGGCACCCAGCAAGCCCCAGGCTCGGGCTGAACGGCACCCAGCGGGCCCTCACCCTCTACAAAGGGTTTGAGCCTGCCCGAGGGGGCCACCCAGTGGGTGGGCTGCTGGGAAGGGGAGCGCCTCACAAGGAAGCCTCTGCTCGCTCTCACGCATTCCCACTCCGATGGGGGAGGCTGATGGGTGTCCACCACCCGTTGCCAGGCCTCTGGTAGGGTGGCCCTCACATAGTCCGCCTCCCACCTCACGGCGGCTTGGTGGGCTGCCGAGCTGAACGCAGAGCTGTGCCGGTGGAGGGCTTCCCACACATGCCGAATGTGGGTCCACCGTTTGGCCTCCGCTGCCAGGGGGTCCCTACCCAGCACCGCCCCTGGCTGAAGACGGACTTGCGCGTTAAACCACAAGGGCTCTGCCATCACCGAGTGAAACTGTTGCGCAGCTGGATCTACTATGCGGTGCGGGAAGAGCTCCGCCATGGCCGCAATGTGGG
This sequence comes from Haematococcus lacustris, assembly GCA_030144725.1. NCBI lineage: Eukaryota > Viridiplantae > Chlorophyta > Chlorophyceae > Chlamydomonadales > Haematococcaceae > Haematococcus > Haematococcus lacustris. The sequence continues at coordinate 15,047,426 of JASKMD010000006.1, forward strand.
CCTGAAGACGAGGGCTGGTGGACCGCGAGGGGGAAGCTGAGGGCTTGGTGATAACCCAGGTGCTGAGGCTATGAACCGGGTCGGCTAGCAGGCTGTGCACCAAGGGCTGCCAGGGCCGCACCCGGGGAGACCACAACTGGGCTAACATCTTGGCCAGCATGGCGGTGCTCGTGACTGCAAGGTCTGGGTAGCCTAGCCCTCCCTCCCTCCGGGGCATGGCGCAGATGTCCTCCCGCGGGTACAGGCGACTCATGTTGGGGCTGGGCTCTTGGGGAAGGTCAGACATAGCTACGAAGCGCTTGACAGCCTTGGCCATAGCCTTCCCATGAGCAGCTGAGGGCTTGATGAAGGCCATTTGGTAGATAGGCTTGGAGGCTAAGCACTGCTGGGCCACTTGTACCCGGCCCAACAGGTTGAGGCCTTGGGGAGTCCAAGAGAGGGACGCTGCCGTCATGGCTGCTGCAGAGCCCCCGAACGCTGCCTCACTGGAGACTCCGTCACAGACAGCCCCAAGCGGCACGCCCAAATGCCGCACCGGCACCCCTTCCCGCGTGGCTGGGATGCCGGTGCTGGGCCCTTGGCTCTCACTCAGAGGCTTAGGCTCCTCCCCTCCTCGAGGCTCCCCCCCCCCTACCCCCAGCTCAAGCCTCCCATCCGCCTCCCCGGGCCCCCGCTCGTGAGCTCCCGCCCCCCCCCCCTCCCAACCCTGCTGTCCTTGCTGCAACTCCTGCTGGGCGCACGGTAGGGCTTGACTTTTGCCCATGCTCAGGGCAGGGCCCCCAGCGGCGCGAAACACCTCCAGAGCCTCCACCACCACCGCCCCGTCCTTGATCCTGTCTAGCACTGTAATGGTGATGTCGTCGGCGTACTCCTTAGAGGGCAGGGTGGGTTGTAGGGTGGCCATGTGCGAGGCCAGGGGGCTGAAAGGGATGGAGGGAGTGTTGAGCCGGCCTGCCAGCTGCAGCGAGCTAAGGTAGCTGACGAGCGGTTGGAGCACGATGCACCAATACAAAGGCGAGGCCCCACTGCCTTGCAGAAGCCCTGACTCCAGGGGGAAGCTGTTAGTGAGGTGGCCGTTCACCAAAACTTGGCTGGTAGCCCCCCGGTGCAGGATCTGCGCCCACCGCACGTGGCCATCCTGACGGAAACCCATGGCCTCCATCGTAGCTTGTAGCAGGTCCCAGGAGACGTTGTCATAGGCCCCCGCTAGGTCCAAAAGGAGAAGCCAGGCTGGGCTGCCCCGCTGTCTGAGGTACTCCAGCAGGCTGAGGTGAAACTGCACATTGTCGCCGATGTCCCGCCCTAGGATGAAGGCTGATTGGGAAGGGGACACTAGGAGGTCAAGAGGCCGCTGCAACCGGTCCTCCAGCGCCCGGGCCACCAACCGCACATCGCAATTGAGCAAGGTAATGGGCCGATAGCCAGTCACTTGGTCCCTTGGCTTGCCGGCTTTGGGAACTAGGGTGACCAGGCCAGTGAGGAACTCTGCTAGGGGGGCTGGGCTGGACGTGTCCGCCAAGGCCTCACGGAGCATGGCCATAAGCGGGGGGCGGAGCAGGGGCCACAGCCGGTCGTACACCTCCATAGGCAAACCATCCTTCCCTGGGGCTTTGCTGTGGGCGCAGCCCTGGAGGGCGCGGCCTAGCTCCTCTTCTGACAGCATGGGGTCCCCCCCCGGCCCCTCGCTGCTGTCGGCTTGGGTGGGAGTGAGGCGGGAGGTGAGGCTGGCTAGAAGGGTGGCTCGAGCGGCAGGGACAACTGGTTTGGCCGCATAGACCCCGAGGGGAGAGGCAGCGGAGAAGTGCGATTGGAAGGCATGACAGGCAGCTTGGACGCCGTGGGTGGTGGTAAGGTCAGCCACTTGGTCCGGCAGGTCAGGGAGGTGAAGGGAAGTGATCAGAGTTGGGGTGTGTGCTGACTGGTGGCGGTGGTAAAAATAAAAGGAAGAGGAGCTCGCCACTTCGTCATTGATGACAGGGTGCTGCATGGGCTGCTGACTGACCTAGGCATCACCGACATGACACAGCTACAGTTTCTTGCTGACAGCCTGCCCCATTGGCAGAAGTTTATCCAGTACAGCCAGCTGCAGAACAGCGGTTGGGAGTTTGCGCGTAGGGTAGAGACAGATGGGGTCAGCATCAGTGTTCACTTTGTCCGCAGCCAGGCAGTCACGGAGTCTAACCCCCCCCTGCCCCTGCCCAGGCCCCCCCCCCACCCCCTGCCCAGGCCCCACCTCCCCCAGCCCAGGCCCCACCCCCCCCACCCCCTGCCCAGGACCCCCCCCCACCGCCAGCCCAGGCCCCTCCGCCCCCTGCCCCAGCCCAGGCCCCACCTCCCCCTCCCCCAGCCCAGGCCCAGCCCCTCCCTGCAGCACCTGGCCCAGCCCCACCACCCCAGGCCTTCCCAGGAGGCAGGTGGCTGGACCGGGACACCAACGGGTGCCTGAACTTGCAGCGCATTGGGGAGAGCTGGCAGCGCCCCATAGAGCTGTGCCGATGGGATGACCTTGAGGCTCTGCCCCCCATTGGCAAGGAGTACCAGCAAGGCTACAAGCGGGTCAATGACCGGCTGCCCAAAGGCAGGCAGTGGTTGCACCGGGCTGCAGAGTACCGGCGGGGCATTGATGGTCGGGCCCGCAACAATGCATAAGGTCCTAGTACTTTCATACAGGCTGTCAGCCTTTACAAAGCATAATGCTGTTAGTTTTGATGAGGTGCCCAGTGGTCTGTCCCGGGAAAGTGCCATCTACGTGGGGTTTGCAGTCATCAAGGGTGCGACCGAGGATGCTACAACGTGTTTGTAGTAGCTGAGTGAGATTACCCACAGCCCAACATGTTGTTCCATGTTGAATAAGTTTTGTTGGGCTGCCATAGCTAAAGGATACTCAACAGCGTGCTAGGCTCTGTGACTTGTATGTTGGTTTAGTGAGGCTTGAGCGTTACTGGTCGGTTGGCTGAAGCGTGCCACCATCGCTTTAGCTCTGTCGCTTACCACTGCACGGCTGGCTGCTCACTGTTTGTCAACACTGATCCGGTACATAGAAGCTGAAGTGTGCCATAGGTCACCCCCGCCAAAACACCGGTAGGCATGCTAGCAGTGGCATTTCCGTTAATGAACTCGCAGCCTGTGCTCGATAACACCTCTTGCCGTCTTTGGAGTAGCAAGAGGGCAGTAGGGTCCAGATCTAGCAGCAATGTCCCATGTACAATTTGGCATCGTAGCAATGCATAAAGTTCCGAGGATAAAGCGTGAGGTCCATAGAAACGAGTGCGCACAAGCAAAATATCGTAAGACGGGAGATGAACGCTACCTCTTGCAGTGGGCGTCTTGCAGCCTCGGCCCAGGTGGTTGCACCAGGCCGAGTTGTCGTGGACCACAGGAGCGGGCTCCAACATCGCGGCCGGAGCCTTACCATTCGCGCACAAGCTAGTCTGGTCCCCCCACCTGCTGGCGTCACGCTGCCCAAGCAGCAGCCCGTCATGCCTGCCCCAACCTTCGGGTTTGTGGCGAACGCGGAGAAGATAAACTCACGGGCCTGCATGTTGGGCTTCTTTGCGCTAATTGCCGTGGAAGCCATCGCACACCGAGGTTTGCTGGAGATGCTCGGCCTGAAGGTTGGCTCTGGCTTGGGATTCGAGTTGTGAGGATGTGCCTGGAGCAATACAGCTGATTGCAGCCAGCACAGTGAAAGAATGGAAGCCTCTCACAGGCCGCAGAGCAGCAGGTAGCAACAAGCAGCCTTCAGCATGCAGCCGAGCGCAAGGGCACAAGTCCATGCCTCTATATTAAAACAACAAGCTGTGGAGCAGGCTGGTAGTCACCACAGCCTCCTGTGGTGCCCACTGATGCATTCCTGCTGGGCATGAGTGCTGTGGCCCCACAAGGTGGCAAGGAGACATGCCACGGCAGGGCAGGAGGTTTTGAACGTCATCCGCATCAGTCAGACAGCTGAAAGTAGACATGATGTGCACCTGCCACTGCTGTACCCGTGACAGGTGCATTTGTAGGGTGTGTGATTGCAAGGGAGTTCAGCAATGATCTGCTATGAACAAGGGGCGTGCGGATGTGAAGCAGTGGCAGCATGGAAGGCTGTGAGTTGAGTATGCACATGAGCAGTGGGTCCTCGGCTGTGTGTAACAATCTGGCACTCCTACGCAAAGCGTAAGCTTGCCGGCTACATCCAGGGGAATGAAGTGGCTGGCATTACACAGCTTGAACTTGAACTCTACAGCTCTCATGTTACACCTAAGTACAGCATGAGTTGCAATCAAACAGAGGCTGCGAGCTCATTGTTGCAAGGGCTACTGCTAGTGTGTCTAATGCCCACTTCAGCTCAGCTATTCTGGTGTGAGTGCCTCCAGGCCTACTACTAGCTCGAACCCTATAGCTCTTACTCACACACATTCCCTTTGTGAGGGGTTTTGGTATCTTCTTTTCCTGGATTGTCGTGTTGTAGCTGGCTATTGCCGCCACTTGCGCCGCCAGCAGGGCCCTGCCGGGCAGGTACACCCACTCTTGGCCTGGATGGCCTGGCTGGAAATTCCGAGTCGGAATACTTACTTTTGTCACACATAGTTTTGTAATGACAAAGGATGCCAGACTTGACTGTTTGTGATCCTTAGCACCCCACGGCAATCTGCTGATACAGGCAAGCAGTCAGATGTTTGTAAGTAGCCATCAGATTGCGAGCGAAGGTGTCAAGGCGGCCTGAACATGGGACTTTGTCTTCCAGGGAAGTCCTGTATCCCACTACACTTCTCACCAACAGGTATTGACTGGTGGCACCGAGTCCATAATAAAGCGCGCTAACAGCAGGCAAATGTGAGGAAACGCATGCTGCATGAAATGAGGTCACGCGGTACACATTTGAAATCAGGTCGTACGTGCTCGCGTGGGGTCTTCGGGGCTCACTGTTGTCACGGCCGTGTCTCGTGTCGTCTGTGCCTTGCGAACGAGGGGAGAAGCCGTGCAGCACATCTGGACAGCGATTCACCCCGCGCACGCCTGGAAGCTGCTCTTTTGATGCGCTGTTAGTGCCAGTCCCTTGGTTCGCGTCCAATGTGGGGCGCAAGTTGGGAGGGCGGTCCGGGTCGACCCATCACGCAGCCAGACACTGGCTACAGCCCCGATGACAGCGACGGCAGCACTCACCGCGCTGCCGAGTGGCACGCAGGGTTCAGCCATCTCCCGTCCGAGCAGGCTCAGCCCTGCGACCCCTACAGAGATAAGCGGGGCCGCTTGCATCGCCAGCAAAGCAGCCAAGCCCCATCGCGCACCCCTGGCCATCCCAGCGAACCGGGCTCGTGGTCATGGTTCAACCCTGCGCGCCACAGCTCGACTGTCCCTGAGCACCAGCAGCAACATTCCGCAGGGTACACGGTAACAAATAACCGCGACATCGACGAGTCCATGCGCAACCCACTTTTCGGCAGCACGGCTCGTTCAGGTGAACATCCGCACTGGCAGCCTGCCGCAGCTCACAGCCACAGCCGGCAGCTGGGTCCCGAGGCTTGGTGCCCGAGTCCACCCGACTGTCGCGCCGGGCCGCGGGGGGCCGCCTGTCCTCCAGGCGCCGCCGCCGCCGACATCTACATCTCTGACACCCCGCCCTACTATCCCACTTCAGTCCCCAACAGCAACACACGAAACCGCGCAGGCGTAGCGGCCAGCAACAGCAGGGGTGGCAATGTCCCCAGCCCCAGCCCCAGCCCCAGCCCCCCCCACGCCCCGATCCAGGGCACCCACCGCCCCAGCACCCACTCCCCCCACACACCCCATGCCCAGCGCTACGCACAGCCCCATGGCAGCGGTCAGCCCGGCAGCGGGTCAGGCAAGCCAGCTGAGTCTGGTGCGTACTGCAAGGGCGGGCCACCCCCCCGCACCCCTACCTCCCCTGGGTCAGGGGTGTACGGGGGGAGCAGCAGCAGCAGCCACCAGCCCAGCCCCCTATCTGCAGCCACCAGCCGCTACTCCAGCCCCAGCACAGCCAGCTCCAGCCCGCTGTCCCTGCTCCCCCCCGCCACCACGACCCTAGCTGTATCCCAGGGGCTGTTCCGGCTGCGGCGCCTGCTGCTGCTGCTGCTGGGGGGCCTCATGGCCTGCGCCCTGCTGCTCACCGGGGCCATGGTGGTCCGGGTGTCCCGGCAGCCCCCCCTGCATGCAGATCTGGGGGGCCTGGCTGCCGCCCCCCACCTCACCCCCACCCTCCTGTTCCCCATGCGCCAGGCCAGGGGCCAGGGCCAGGGCCAGGGCCAGGGCCAGGGCCAGGGGGGCGGAGGCAGGCTGGGGGGTGGGGGGCAGTGGGAGGGGGCCTCCCTCGGGTCTGTGGACCAGGCAGCGGTGGCAGCAGTGGCAGCGGCACAGGCGGCTCATCATGCCGCGGCCCAGTCAGAGAGCCTGGCAGGGGCAGGGGCAGGGGCAGGGGCAGGGGGGGGGCCTGGATCTGGGTGACGGGGGGGGCAAGAGGAGCTATGTGAAGGTCACCCCCCTGACCCCCCAGCAGCTGCAGTTCATGGGGCACCAGATCACCCCTATAGTCAGCCCCTCCCACCCCCAAGTCCAACTCAACACCCAGGGCTCAGGTGGCAGCAGCAGCAGCAGCAGCGGCCTGGCAGCAGGGGCAGCAGGGGCGGGGGCCTCCCTCCCTGCCTCGTCGATACTCCTTTACCCTGAGGAAGTGGCAGGGGGAGGGGGGCGGGCCGGCAGCAGCAGCAGCAGCCGGGCCCCCCCTTGGGCCCTGCCCTTGCAGCCCTCCTCCGTGCAGTGCCAGTGTGCAGGTGGCAGCCCCACCCCCCTGCAACAGCTGCAGCTCATGCACTTGATGGCGGCGCAGCAGGGCATCCCCGCCCAGCTGCTGCACGTCCCCCTGCCCCTACTAGAGGCCGTGTTCAACACCACCACCGCCACCCTGGACACGCCCAGTGCCAGCGGCAGCAGCTTCACCCCAGCTTCCTCACAGCCCCAGGCAGATCCCAGCAGCACCCCCCTTGTGGGGCCCCCAGGGGCTGGGTCAGGCAGCAGCAGCAGCAGCAGCAGCAGTGGGGGTGGAGGGGGAGGGGGAGGGGGAGGTGTGGGGGAGGTGGGGGGGGACCCCGGCAGCAGGCGCTTCTTGAACATTGGTGTGTGGAGGCACACACAGCCGGTAGAGATGCAGCGTGTTGTGTACCAGCCCCAGGGGGGGGTCACGGGGGACATGTGCTTCTTCGTGCGCCCCAAGCAGGGTCAGCTGATGCTGGGGGAGGGGCGCTGGCTGCTGGCGGGGGGGCGGCTGCCTGATCAGGCAATGGAGATGGCGGCAAGCGGGGAGCAGGGGCGGCGGCTGGTGAGGGGGGGCAAGGCACAGGGGCGGGGGCGGGGGCGGGGGCGGGGTGAAAGGAGAGCTGTGGTACTTCAGTAGCATTGGTCCCCCTGCTGCGCTCCCCTCCTGCCCCCGCCCGCCATATCCCTGTCTGCTCTGTCTGCGCTGCTGTATGTCTGTGGTGCTGCATAGTGTGACCTGGTGTGATGCATAGTGTGCATAGTGTGATGTGTGTGATGTGGTGTGGCCTGGTGTGACCTGTTTTGTTGTGTGCCCTGCTGAGTGCAGCTGCTGGCCATGATGGCGACAGCGCAGCGCATGGGGCTCAACACACTGCGCCTGCTGGCCTTCAATGACGGCCACACCCGGCCATACGCCCTGCAGGTCAGGCCCTGCTGCTGCTGCTGCTGCTGCTGCTGTAAGCAGCCTGCCAAAGGCCAAAGGCTAGGAGGTGCAGCATGTCAGGGCAGGGGGGGCAGGGGGGGCAGGGGGGGGGAGCGGGAGCAGAAGGGGGGCCGGGCATAAAGGGGCCCTCCTGGAAGAGGGGGGCAGCGGGAGGGGCTCGCAGGAGGTGTGGGGTGTGGGGTGAGGGGTGTGAGGTGTGAGGTGAGGGGTGTGGGGTGAGGGGTGAGGGGTGTGGGGTGAGGGGTGTGGGGTGAGGGGTGTGGGGTGAGGGGTGTGGGGTGAGGGGTGTGGGGTGAGGGGTGAGGGGTGTGAGGTGAGGGGTGTGGGGTGTGAGATGAGGGGTGTGGGGTGTGAGGTGAGGGGTGTGGGGTGAGGGGTGTGGGGTGAGGGGTGTGGGGTGAGGGGTGTGGGGTGAGGGGTGTGGGGTGAGGGGTGTGGGGTGAGGGGTGTGGGGTGAGGGGTGTGGGGTGAGGGGTGAGGGGTGTGAGGTGAGGGGTGTGGGGTGTGAGATGAGGGGTGTGGGGTGTGAGGTGAGGGGTGTGGGGTGAGGGGTGTGGGGTGAGGGGTGTGGGGTGAGGGGTGTGGGGTGAGGGGTGTGGGGTGAGGGGTGTGGGGTGAGGGGTGTGGGGTGAGGGGTGAGGGGTGTGAGGTGAGGGGTGTGGGGTGTGAGATGAGGGGTGTGGGGTGTGAGGTGAGGGGTGTGGGGTGTGAGATGAGGGGTGTGGGGTGTGAGGCGAGGCAGGCCAGGTCAGGCTGTGTGCCGCCGCCCCCTGCTGGCTGCTGTTGGCGTGCAGCTTGCGCCCGGCATCCTGGACCTGCACGTACTGCATGAGGGCCTGGACTGGATTGTGTGGCAGGTCAGGGGGGCGGGGGGCCCCGGGGGGAGGGGGAGGGGGGAGGGGGGGGATGACCGGGGCCCCAGGGCCTGTCAGGGGGCCAGGAGGGGGACGGGCCCACAGCCAGCGTCACCCAGCCACTTGCTGATGGGCTGGCTGCCATGTGAATACCCCTACCCCCTACCCCATATGCCCTACCCCCCCCACACACACCCCCCATCACCCTGGGCCTGTCAGGACGCCCTGACCTAGCCTGGATAGGAGCGCGGCCAGCACCCCCCAGCCCTGGCCAGCCGGGCTAGCCCGCTTGCCACAACTGCCGGCTGCTGCTTGCTGGCTGTGTCCCCCCCTGTGTGCCCCTAACCCCCTGCCCCTGCGCCACCCTACCACACCCTCCCAGCGCACCCCCCTGCTGCTGCCACCCCCCTGCCGCTCACAGCTTGCCCCCCTGCTGTCCCGCCCAGGCCCGGCGCTTCAACCTGCGGGTGCTGCTGGTGCTGACCAGCATGGCCAGTCCAGAGCGGGGCGGGGCGGCGCAATACGTGCGCTGGTTCAACCCCCGCGGCGTGCTCAACGACTTCTACCGTGATGACACGTACAAGGTGCAAGTGCCTTGATGCAAGTGCCCCACCCCCCCCGGCTCCTTACCCCCCTCCACCCTCCCCCTCCGCCCCTCCGCCCCTCCGCCTTCCGCCTTCCCAGGGAGCTGCACAAGGCCAGGGAGAGGCTAGGCTGGGCTAGGGGCTTTCCCGTCCCCCCTGCCCTTCTCCCTGCCCCCCTGCCTCCCTGCCCCCCTGCCCCCCTGCCTCTGCCCCCCTGCCTCTACCTGCACAAGGCCAGGCTAGGCAGGGGGGCCAGGTCCAGTGGAGCTCAACACGAACCCCCTCCCCCCACTCCAGAGAACGAGAACTCCAGTCCATGGCCGCACTCTACATCAGGGGTCATCAGGGGGGCACATCAGGGTCAAGCACAGGGTGAAGCAGGGTCAGGGGTAAGCACAGGCTCTTCCTGGCAGCTAGCGTTTATTGGTGCTATGATAATAAATAATTGGGGCATCACTTGCTCGTAACCTAGACAGTACTGCGGGACACACATGCGGCCAGGCAAGCAGCCGGTCAGCCCCTGGGGCAGCTGGGCCTTACTCTCCTCTCAGCTCCCTGCCTCTTTTCCTCTCCCCTGCCCTGCCTTAGCCCCCCCGGCCCTCCTGCCCCCCTTCCTGGCCCCGCACCCTGCCACACCGTGTGCCCGCCCCTCCCGCCCCGCCCCCCCACCTGCTCCAGGCCCGCTACTTTGACTACCTGACCGCCATGGCGGTGCATGTGAACCCGCACACGGGGCTGGCCCTGCGACGTGACCCCACAGTGCTGGGCTGGGACCTAGGGGAGGGCGCCTCAGACCCCGGGTTCAAGTCCGGGGAGGAGCTGCAGGTGCTGAGGACCAGCAGTGGTGCTGGGTGGTCTGAGGGGGGCTGGGTGGTCTGAGGGGGGCTGGGTGGTCTGAGGGGGGCTGGGTGGTCTGAGGGGGCCAGGGGGGCAGGGGGGGCCTGGACGAAGGGCGTGAGGGTAGGGGTGGGGGGGAGTGGGGGAGGGGGTTGGGGGGGACTGGGTGGGGGCGAGGGGTGTGGGTGTGTGGGGGGGGGGCAGGCGAGAGAGTGAGCCCCTGCCTGCCTGCCTGCCTGCCTGCCGTGTGGCCTCAGGGCTGGATCCCTTACGTGGCCAACTTCCTGCGCCGCATGGACCCCAACCACCTGATCATGCTGGGCACCGATGGCCTGTTTGGGCCCAGCAGCCCGCACCTGCTGGCGGCTAATCCCTTACCCCAGGTCAGGTCAGGGGCTGGTCCGGGGCTGGTCAGGGGCTGGTCAGGTATGGTCTATTGATATTTCCCTGTTTTGTAGGGGCTGGTCCGGGTCAGGTTAGGTATGTTTCATTGACATTCCCCTCTTTACCAAGTGGAATGGCCAAGGGAAGGGCGGAGGAGGAAGGGTGAAGGAGGGGAGGGTCGCCTGTGCCTGTGCTGTATGACTTGACCTGGTTACTGTGAATGATGATGATGACGATGACGATGTATACATATACCTCGCCATATCCAGCCACCCGTACAGCATGTGCCTGTGCCATACGACTCGACCAGGTAACCCTGTATATATACGTTCATTACACATATAAATATTTGCTTCCTTATTGTCAAGATTACAGGAGAATTTATCCAGCCAGCTGTACTCTGTGCTCTCCTTTCCCCCCACCCGTGGCCTCGCCCATTGCCCCCACCCTCAACCCTCACCTTCAACCCTCACCCTTAACCCTCACCCTCAACCCCCACCCTCTGCCACCCTCTTACCTGCCCTCCCCCCTGCCCTCCCCTCGCCTGCCTGCCTGCCTGCCTGCAGCTGCGGCTGTCGTGGCTCCAGCTGCCGCATGGGGCCGTGCTGCCCCCCCTGCCACGCGCCCCGGCCTGTGAGGGGGTGGACTGGATGCGCAGCGGCATGCTGCAGGAGGTGGACGTGGCCGTGGTTGCGCTGCGCCCTGATGCCTGGATGGCCTGCAGCGACGACTGCAAACTGGCCTGGGCGCAGCAATGGGTAGGGTAGGGGGGGGAGGAGGGGGCAGGCAGGCAGGGGCGGGCAGAGGCTGGGGGCAAGCCAGGGTCAGCCAGGCTGGATGACGTGGCGCCTTGACCCTGACCCTGACCCTGACCCTGACCCTGACCCTGACCCTGACCCTGACCCTGACCCTGACCCTGACCCTGACCCTGACCCTGACCCTGACCCTGACCCTGACCCTGACCCTGACCCTGACCCTGACCCTGACCCTGACCCTGACCCTGACCCTGACCCTGACCGCAGCTGGTGGGTCACGTAAGGGATGCGCTGCGCATACAAAAGCCGCTGCTCATCAGCGACATGTCCATGCACGGCCCCCCTGGCCGCCAGGCAGCCCTCCAGCAGCAGGTCAGGCTGCTAGGGCAGCAGGAGCAGCAGGGGCAGCAGGAGCAGCAGGGGCAGCAGGGGCAGCAGGGGCAGCTTGTTGGTGGCGGTAGGAGCAGCAGTGCAGTGCAGGGGGAGTTGCATACTTGATGAGAGGCTGGGGCGCAGTGCTGGTGTGGCAGAGGGCAGCTGGGCTGTGGTCCACCACTCAGTGTCAGGGGCAGGGCGGGGCCAGGGGCGGGGCCAGGGTCAGGGCCGGGGTGGCTGATCCAAGCTTGTGAGAGGGCTATGTTGGTGCTATGGGCCTTGTTTAGATTCGGTTCAGGTTCAGCAGGGCCTGGACGAGGATCAGCAGGATGAGGGTGAAGATCAACAGGGCCATGTCCAGGACCAGTTGGGTCTGCGTCTGGATCGGCAGGATGAGGGTCAGGATCAGCAGGGTTCGCTGGTCAAAATCAATAAGCAGGTCAGGGTCTTGGCCAGCTCAGGGCCAGGGTCAACTTCAGGTCAGCAGGCGCTAGGACTGCAAGGCCAGCCGCCAAAGCACCCGCCTCACAACAGACCTCTAGCCCCCAGCTGAGGGCCCCCGGCTAGGGACCCCCCAGCTCTGCAGCTGAGGCTCAGTCCAGGCCACACTGACAGCCCCTCCCCCTCCCTGACCCCTCAACCCGCATCCCCTCATAGCACCCCACTACCACACCTGGACTGAGGCTGCTGCTGCTGCCCCTGCCCCCAGTGCCACCCCCCTGCTGACCTGGCCCCCTCCCTCCCCCTCCCTGCAGGTACTCACCTACTTAGCCACAGCCGCCTCCCAAGGCCTGCCAGTCGCTGGCGCCTTCCTCACCCTGCCCCTGCCCACCAGCGGCAGCCCCCTGGGCGCCAACTGCTCCGCCCCCCACCACCTTCACGCCAGCTTCACCAGCGGGGGCTGCTACAAGGGGGCCTGGGCCCTGGGTCCCCCCCCCTCCCCCCCCCTGCCCTGGACGACCCCCCCTCCCTCCCTCCAGCCCCCTCCCCTGGTCATGGTCGCCAGGCAGCAGAAGGGGGCGGGGGAGGCAGCTGGGCCCTTGCCAGCAGCAGGTGGGGCTGCAGGCAGGGCGGGCGGCCCGGGCCAGGTAGGCGCCCTCAAGGCAGGCAGCAGGGCCCTATTAGTCGCACCCAGGGGGGGGGCGGGCCAGGCCTCGCCGCCTGGCAGCGCAGCAGGGGCAGGGCCGGGGGGGGCAGGTGGGGCAGGAGGGTCAGGGACAGGGACAGGGGGGGCAGGAGGGTCAGGGGCGGGGGCAGGGGGGGCAGGAGGGTCAGGGTCAGGAGCAGGGGGGGCAGGGTCAGGGTCAGTTGAGGAGGTTAGGCCGGCCCGGTCCCTGCTTGATGATGCTGTGCTGATGGAGGACGGAGGAGTGGATGGTGGCGTGGTGGTTGTAGGGGCGGGGGGCGGGCCCCTGGGCAAGACCGACCTCACAGGCCGCCTCATCACCAGCGTCAGCAGCCTGCAGCCTGGCCTAGGTGGAGGTGGAGGGGGTGGGGGTGGAGCAGGGCAGGGTGGGGGGCAGGGGGTGGGGCAGGGTGCAGGGCAGGGGGCTCAGCCCCCCCCCCTGGTGATGGAGCTTCAGCTGCAAGGCTGCCACTGCCCCCCTGATGCGGCACATGAGCTGAACCTGGACGCAATGCCAGTGCACCCAGGCAGCGCCCAGGGGGGTCAGCAGCAGCAGCAGCAGCAGCAGCAGCAGCAGCAGGGGGTTGGAGCTGCCCAAGGGGGCAGCCACACCACACTGACGTCAGCCATGGGCCCTCCCTCCCCCTCCCCCCCTCCCCCCGCACCCCTCCCACCCCTCCCACCCCACCCCTCCCCGGCCCCCAGCCGGCGTGAACAGACAGCCAAGGACGTCCTCTCACGCCTAGCTCAGGTCAGGGGTGCGGCCAGTGCCGCCGCCGCCGCCCACGAGAAGCAGCAGCAGCAGCAGCAGCAGCAGCAGCGGGGGGGAGGGGGCCACGCCGGGTTGCCTGGCGCCCCTGACCTGGAGCCTGATGCGGCGCTGGCTGCTGTGGGTGAGGAGGGCAGGCAGGCAGGCGCGATGCGGGCCTACTGGCACCACTTCATGTCGGGCGATGCGCTGGTGGCTTGCTTGGAGGCCCAGGCAGGGCAGCAGCTGGAGGCAGGGCTGCCGCCGGCACCCCCCACGCCCCCCCCCCCCACCCCCTGCACCACCGCCACCCCCATCCTCTACTCCAGCTGTGGAGGGGAGGGGAGGCCAGGGGGAGCGGCAGCAGGGAGCAGCAGGGGCAGGGGCAGGGGCAGGGGCAGCATCAACGGCAGGGCAGCAGGCTGGGCAGGCTGTGGGGGGTGGTGGTGGTGGTGGGGTGGTGGCACTGCCAAGGTCAAGGAGGCTGAGGTCCGGGCTGCTGCTGCCGCCGCTGCTGCTGCTGCCGCCGCTGAGCAGACCCGGCAGGCGTGGGGTCAGGCCCTGGCAGCAGCAGAGCACACCCTGAGCCAGCAGGTGCAGCAGCTCATGCGCTCAGTGGGGCATCAGAGGAGGTGAGAAGGGCGCTGCTGTTGCTGCTGCTGTGGCGGTGGCTGCACTCAGCTTGTTGCCCGAGCTGCAGCTCGTTGAAGCTGGGTGGCTGCGAGGGGTGGGCAGCCCTCAGTGACCGGCAACACGCTCCACAGTGGGCTGCAGCCGTGGAGGTGACCAGGCAGGCCACAGGCTGCTGCCATGCTTCCAACGTTTCGGGGGGGAGGGGGTGGGTGCAGGCAAATGGCATGCTTTTGAGGGGTCTTGGTGGTGCAAGCAAGCATGCTTTAGCAGCACGCGCCCGCTTTGGATTGTGAACCCACACCAGAGTGAGTTCGCACCTGGTGTCCGTTTCTTGGGTGCAGCTTTTTGAATGTGGCGGTTCTTGCCGAGCAGCATGTAGTCCGTGTTCTTTGCATGGCTTCAGTGTTTTCTGGTGGTTTGAAACATTGAAAATGTGTACATGTGTAAGAAGCTATCGAAGCATGGCTTCAGAAAGACTGGGTTCCGGGGGGGGGTGCGGGTAATGCTGTTACCTGCTGTGGTACGAGGCTGCTTTGCTGCGAGCGTTGCGGGTGGCCACATCAACCCCTGGGCTCCTGTCATGGTACAAAGGATATGTTGACTACAACGATGTCGATGCGGTGATATCTAGGGACCGTCCCGACCCATCTAACGTTAGACTAGATTAGACGGTCTAACGTTAGACCGGCATGTTAGATGTTAGATGCGGTAGATGGCGCTTTTTAGCGCTGTTGCTGCTTGCTAAAGGCCTGGGCATTCTGCCGCACAAGTCGCAATGCCCTCCGCGTGCAAAAAAAAAATTGGGTCGCGGGCAGCGGTTAGTCTCCCGTGTCTGGACTGCTTGGTGCTATCGCTTGTGGTGTGCTATGGATGGTACCATACAGTCTTACAATGGTGTACATATGGCCCCTGCTGACGTGATGGTAAAGGCTGCGGCCAGCACGTTCTCACGCGACTGGTTCTTCGAGTACAACAGCAAAGGAAAAGTAGTGTGCGTATGCAAGCGATGCTCACCACACAAGCGAACCCAGCTGAGCGTCGCCAACATGAGCCAGCTGCACTCCCGGCACAAATGTCAGGTCGACGGTGAACAACAGCCAGCGAATAAGCGCAGCCATGACACACAGTTTGGGCCATTGCCGCGCGAGGACAAGGGTGCACCAGTGTCTGCGGACATGCAGCGGGCAGTCAGGCGCCGAATAGGACTCTTTCTCGTCACGCAACAAGCTCCCTTCATGACCGTGGACAATATCCATCTCCAGGCTGCCTTCCAGCTCTTGGGGCTCGAGCTGCTCAAGGAGAAGCATTATCGCACGCAGCTGCTCGACGAGCTCTACCAGGAGGTCAAACAGGTGACCATGAAGGAGCTCCGTGAGCTAGCTAAGGTGAGATGCTTGTCCTCCCCCCCCTCCCCTCCTCCCTTCCCCCCCCCCCTCCCCCTCCTCCTCCCCCACCCCCCACATCCACCCCCTCCCAGTCCTCCCAGCCCAGCCCAGCCCAGCCCAGCCCAGCCCAGCCCAGCCCAGCCCAGCCCAGCCCAGCCCAGCCCAGCCCAGCCCAGCCCAGCCCAGCCCAGCCCAGCCCAGCCCAGCCCAGCCCAGCCCAGCCCAGCCCAGCCCAGCCCAGCCCAGCCCAGCCCAGCCCAGCCCAGCCCAGCCCAGCCCAGCCCAGCCCAGCCCAGCCCAGCCCAGCCCAGCCCAGCCCAGCCCAGCCCAGCCCAGCCCAGCCCAGCCCAGCCCAGCCCAGCCCAGCCCAGCCCAGCCCAGCCCAGCCCAGCCCAGCCCAGCCCAGCCCAGCCCAGCCCAGCCCAGCCCAGCCCAGCCCAGCCCAGCCCAGCCCAGCCCAGCCCAGCCCAGCCCAGCCCAGCCCAGCCCAGCCCAGCCCAGCCCAGCCCAGCCCAGCCCAGCCCAGCCCAGCCCAGCCCAGCCCAGCCCAGCCCAGCCCAGCCCAGCCCAGCCCAGCCCAGCCCAGCCCAGCCCAGCCCAGCCCAGCCCAGCCCAGCCCAGCCCAGCCCAGCCCAGCCCAGCCCAGCCCAGCCCAGCCCAGCCCAGCCCAGCCCAGCCCAGCCCAGCCCAGCCCAGCGCAGCCCAGCCCAGCCCAGCCAGCCCAGCCCAGCAGCCCAGCCCAGCCCAGCCCAGCCCAAGCCCAGCCCAGCCCCCAGCCCAGCCCAGCGCCCAGCCCAGCCCAGCCCGCCCAGCCCAGCCAGCCCAGCCCAGCCCAGCCCAGCCCAGCCCAGCCCAGCCCACCAGCCCAGCCCCAGCCCAGCCCAGCCCAGCCCAGCCCAGCCCAGCCCAGCCCAGCCCAGCCAGCCCAGCCCAGCCCAGCCCAGCCCAGCCCAGCCCAGCCCAGCCCAGCCAGCCCAGCCAGCCCAGCCCAGCCCAGCCAAGCCCAGCCCAGCCAGCCCAGCCCAGCCCAGCCCAGCCCAGCCCCAGCCCAGCCCCAGCCCAGCCCAGCGCCCAGCCCCCCAGCCCAGCCCAGCCCAGCCCAGCCCAGCCCGCCCAGCCCAGCCCAGCCCAGCCCAGCCCAGCCCAGCCCAGCCAGCCCAGCCCAGCCCAGCCCAGCCCAGCGCCCAGCCCAGCCAGCCCAGCCCAGCCCAGCCCAGCCCAGCCCAGCCCAGCCCAGCCCAGCCCAGCCCAGCCCAGCCCAGCCCAGCCCAGCCCAGCCCAGCCCAGCCCAGCCCAGCCCAGCCCAGCCCAGCCCAGCCCAGCCCAGCCCAGCCCAGCTCACGCCACGCCACGCCCGCCACGCCCACCACACCACACCTAACTTACGCCAGGCTGCGATACGCTTGTTGTCCATGCATGTTACCACGGCAGCAGCGGAGCGAAACTGGTCATCCTGGGGCAACACCTACAACGCTGGAAGGTCCCAGCTCAATGTGGCCACAGCGGAGAAGATGGTGTACATCAAGGCAAACATCCCCTCGTCTGAGCCAAGTGAGCCATCCCAACTGCTGGCAGAAGGCATCACAACGTGAGGCGTGCCATGTGTGGCACCAGGCCTAGCAGCCGCCCTGGACTCTTAGCGTGCCATGTGTGGGTGTGAGCAGCAGGCTGGACGTGTGTGGCACCAGGCCTAGCAGCCGCCCTGGACTCTTAGCGTGCCATGTGTGGGTGTGAGCAGCAGGCGTGCCATGTGTGGCACCAGGCCTAGCAGCCGCCCTGGACTCTTAGCGTGCCATGTGTGGGTGTGAGCAGCAGGCTGGACGTGTGTGGCACCAGGCCTAGCAGCCGCCCTGGACTCTTAGCGTGCCATGTGTGGGTGTGAGCAGCAGGCTGGACGTGCGTGGCACCAGGCCTAGCAGCCGCCCTGGACTCATAGCGTGCCATGTGTGTATTGTAATGTCGCAAATGCAGTGCCTTGTCACTCCCACTGATAGCGTAGGACTGCCAGGTCGGCGTCGGAGTGACGATACTATCCTGTGAATTGTGTGATTATCAGGAGTCGAACCTGGGCGGGATGACGTCTATACTCCATCTAGCACTCCTCTTTGCTAGATAACCACTATGCTGCTAGACCATCTGAATCTAGCATCTAGATCCACGTAGATCTACGTAGATGGGACGGTCCCTAGTGATATCACATAGCACACAGCATGTGCTACGTAGAGAGTGGAGTGCGACATGATGCTAGCCAGTAAAGCTGTCTAGCAAGCCCCGGACAAGGCGGAGTCGAGTGAATCCTTACTTCCTCGTTTTGCTTACTGACCATGCAATCAAACCATGCAAAAAAATTAGCTGACCAAGCGGGCGCACCAAGTGTCGCAGTTAGGCACAGCAAGGCGTTGCAGATAGCGAGCTTTGCCATCGTCACGCCGCCAGCACTGCCCATTTGCACCATTGTGACTGTGCCTTGCTTATTTCTTTGCCAAACCCAGCGCCACAAGTCCCAGTAGAGTACCTACAGACATCTCATTGACGCCAGGTCAGGATGCGGCCTCCAATGCGCGGAGGCCGAGGTGGAGGGGCCGTGACTTTCGGGGCGGAGGCGGTGGAGGCTGATTTGGAGGACGGCGGGGGCAGGTTTTGGCGGACGCGGCGGCTACGATCAGGGTCCGCCCGACAGTGTGGTTGAGGCAGGCCACTTCGCACACGCCTGCGAGGGCGAGGCAGTAGTCAAGAGCTGACAAACCCAAAGGTATGGGCTGCCGCAACGCGATGAAGGCTTGCAGCACTCATCGAAAGACTTTGTTCACAGACATAGCCATGGCCCTGCCACCCCTGCAGATCCCTTACTTCAATGCGCCCATCTTCTTAGAAAACAAGACACAGATTGGCAAGGTTGAGGAGATATTGGGGCCCATCAACAGTGTGGTGAGGCACGCACACGCCATGCTGCTGCTTACAGCGAGCACCAGCCCACTGCAGCGGGTGTCGTCTGTCATCAGTGACTGCCACAGCAGATGCTCCAAGCCCATGCAGCTATTGCAAGTACAAACAGCATGGTGGCTGTCAAGGACCAGACACTAAGCCTGCTTGTTTCGTGGCACATCTGAACAAGCTGCAGAGTCTGCCGCTGTGCCAAGCCATCCATTGCCCTCATCTGGCTGCAGTACTTCACCATCAAAATGTCTGATGGGGTGGTAGCTACCAGCTACGCCAGCGGGCAAAAGTTCTACATTGACCCCATGAAGCTGCTGCCCCTGGAGCGCTTCTTGCCCCGTCCCAAAGGGGCTCCTGGCAGCACTCCTGGCAGGGGGGGGGGCAGGGGGGGCGGCCGGGGCGACAGGGGTGGCTTCCGGGGGGGTGCCCGGGTGGGTTTGGTGGGCGGGGCGGGTTCGGAGGCAGAGATGGCGGGCGGGGCGGGTTTGGGCGGGGCGGGTTTGGCGCCAGCCGGGGCCGCAGCCCTGGAGGCTTCCGGGGCAGGGGCAGGGGCTGAGGGGGGTCTTGGGCCCCGTGGTGCAGGTGTGGCTGGTCCTGGCTGAGCTGAGCTGGAGAGGCTGCAAGGCTGGTGGCCTGCGTGGCGATAGACATGCTGCTGTGGCGGCTATGGCGGGCGGCTGCCTGGGTCAGCACCTGGAGCAGCATCACCTGGGGCGCTCTGCTTGCAGCTGCTGTCTGGCTTCCAGGTCAGATGGGGAGGTGGACCTG
The DNA here is from genome assembly GCA_030144725.1 of Haematococcus lacustris. Classification (NCBI taxonomy): domain Eukaryota; kingdom Viridiplantae; phylum Chlorophyta; class Chlorophyceae; order Chlamydomonadales; family Haematococcaceae; genus Haematococcus; species Haematococcus lacustris. The sequence continues at coordinate 15,066,514 of JASKMD010000006.1, forward strand.
CCCTAGGGCCCAGCTCACCCCCCTGGGGAGTCCCTGGTGCCAAGGAGGGCTTGGACCAGCACAGCCACAGGGCAGGTCAGTGAGGCAGGCAGGGCGTCTTCAAGGGCTTGTGTGGCAGTGGGTCGGTCCAGAGGATCCAAGGCCAGAAGACGTCTGAGCAAAGCCAAGGCGGCAGAGTGTGCACTTGGAACTTGTCAGCCAGCAGGGGGTGGGCACATCACAGCAGTGGCTGCAAGGAGCATGCGTGGCAGCGTGTGTCACAGCACTGTGCTGGGCCAGCGCTGCCACAGGACAGGTGGCGTAGGGCTGGCAGGGGTTGAGGGGAGCGATGGCTGCAAGAG
>JASKMD010000006.1:15067354-15165786 GCA_030144725.1 Haematococcus lacustris
GGGTGTGGGGGGAGGATGAGGAGCCTGGAAGGCTGTGAGGAAGGGGAGGGGAGGGAGGGGAGGGGAGGGGAGGGGAGGGGAGGGAGGGGAGGGGGCGGGGGGGCGGGGGGCGGGGGGCGGGGGGCGGGGGGCGGGGGCGGGGGGCGGGGGGCGGGGGGCGGGGGGCGGGGGGCGGGGGGCGGGGGGCGGGGGGCGGGGGGGCGGGGGGGCGGGGGGCGGGGGGCGGGGGGTGGGGGGAGGTGGGAAGGGGGGGGGTGCTGCTGCCACAGCAGCTTGTGCTGGGCAGGCAGGCTCTGCTGGCTGGCTGCTGGCTGCCCGGTGTGCTGTGGTGCAGATTGGGGAGGTGAACGAGATGTTCCAGGACCTGGCGGTGCTCATCAATGACCAGGGCGTACAGGTAGGGTGGGGCAGGCAGGGTGGTAGGGCGGTAGGGAGGCAGGGTCGGGCAGGTAGGGTGTGGGGGGGGCAGGGGGACGTGGCCATGGGCTGCTGGACGCTAGAGGATGATTGAGGCGCCCAGCTCACCCTCCTGACACCATCTCCATTTGACCTGGTGGTGTGCGGCTGTCACTAAATCACTCAATCATATCATGCGATGGTGGTGGTGTGCGGCTGTCACTCATTGATACCCTGCGGAGTGCAAGGTATGCTGGAAGCATCAGTTCCAACAGGCACATGAGATGATGCTGTGGGCCAATGACAGCGATGGAGACATGGCATGCACCTGCTCGCGTGTCTACATCCCGTGACCTTGGATTGTGCCTGGCGTGCGCTGTTCTGCAGATTCAAACCATCGACGAGCAAATCACTGCCGCCACCGAGCGAACAAAAGATGGGACACAAGAGCTGGTCACAGCCAAACGGTCCCAGAGGTCATACCAGAACAAGTGCTTGTGGCTCTGGCTCATCGCGGCGTTGCTCGTATCAGTGGTCATTGTAATTGTATTCGCCTAACCGCAGTGCCTGTTAATGTTGTTGTGGCCAGCAGCAGGTGGGCTCCTAGGCGGGTGATGACCATGCTGATGACAGCTCTGAGGGCAGCAGCAGGGATACAGGGGGGTGGGCGGCTGGGGTGGGATGGGGTGGGTGGGTGTGGGTGACCAGGCAATAGTGTGAGCCTGTCCCATCAAACCTAAGCTAGCATTGCAGCAAGTATGGATCAAAAACTGTTAATGTTGTTGTCACTCAGATGCCTGTCGAGTGCTTGCATATCAGCCTCCTTGTCCCCTTGACGCCGCTGGATTCGATGGACTTGTTGACGCCTGCATGCATATGGCGACTTCTGATTACATTTCTTACGCTCACAAATGTAAAGCTATAGTGCAGCGTTGAAGCAGCACGGGACTGTGTATATGAATGGTAGCCTGCAGGCACGTGCGGGACCTGTTGCATCAATACATTTAGCCTCCCGCAAGCGATGTCATGTCTATACTGGGTGCGTTGAGCCAGCATGTCGACAAACTGGCACGAATGCCCAACGGCAGCGCCTGCTGCAGGCCGCTTGCGGCAAGCCGAAGCCAGCAACGAGCAGCGGATGGACAGATGACGAGACAGACAGCAAGGTACGCTCGACGAGTCTGGTCTCGACGCAGAGAGCGCCTGAACATTTCGCCCCAACATGCGCCCCGCAGCTCCCTCCCACCACAGCACCAGAACTCGGCAGGCATGTCAGCAGATTCCTGTCAGACCTCAAGAGGAGTATGCACAAAGTGAGTCCAATGCATCCTCAAGTATATGCATTTGGTGGCCATGCCAATGGCACCAAGGCCTTAGGCCCCCATCCCCTTTGCTGTTTTCTTGCAGCATGGGGGGGTGCAGGGTGCAGAGCAAGGAGCGTGCATGAGCTTAGGGAGTAACAAGTTGCAAGGAACAGGGCAGCCAGGAGCAGGGCGGGGCAGGGCAGTAGGCTTGGGGCCGCAGGTCGCGTGAGCTCTGGCTTGTGCCTGTGCTGACCCTAGAGCACGCCCCCCACCACCTCCCGAGCCCTGCCCCCGCCACCGCCCTCAAAGCCTGGCCAAGGCAAGGCCCCGGTGCTGTCAGAGGTGCAAGTGCGCAAGCTGGTGGCCCAGCGGAGGCTAGCGCAGCAAAGGTCAGTGTGGCCAGGGGGCCATGTCCACACCAAGCTGTCAGCCACACCAGCCTGTGAGCAAGACGGTGTGCCAGCAGACACTGCAGCAGGGGCAGCAGGGGCATGCACACCCAGCAGCAGTGAGATCGCCATGCCCGCCTGATGCCACGATGGAGTGCTAGGAGGAACCCTGCAGCATTCAGAGTTCAGAATTCAGCATGCATCCTTTTCCCTCCATGTGTTTTTGTCCAAATTAAGAGGTTTGGCTCAAGGCAGGTTTGAACATAGCTGGTACCTGGTTACCAGCCCTCACCGCCACCCTCACCGCCACTCTCACCCTCCGGCCAAAACAGTGTGACCTGCCCCATGACACCACGCCCATTTGCACCAGAGCATCGCACACAGCGCACCCTGGTTCAAGCACCGCACAGACCCAGCGACCACGCTAGGGCAGGACAGCTAGGGCCATCCTACACTGTCAGGCCAATGCCAATGCCACTGGCACTGGCACTGGCTGTGTGAGTCAGAGCAGTCACAGGTGAGCCCCCTATTCTAGATGGTTTGCAGCAGACTCATCAGATCATCAGATCAGATCAGATCATCAGATCAGATCAGATCATCAGATCAGATCACCAGATCATCACCACCTCAGGCAGCCAGGCTGTGCAGTGCCGCTGGCCCTGGCTCCTGGTTTGCTGCTGCGGTGACGCACCCCACGCTGCACACCCAGCTGGGCTGTGGGCCCTGTACACCCTTTAGTCAGACACCCCTGATGCACTGCCAGCACCTCCACCTGCTCACCTGCTCACCCCCTGTGGGCCCCCCTGCTGCTGTGTGGCTGCAGCAACCGCTTCAGCGACAGCGTCATGGGCACCCCTACCAGCCCGCCCGCCCCTGCCCCGCCCCTCCTCCCCCTCCCCTACTCGCTGTCAGACCCTGAATACAGGCCCAGCCCCCCTGCCGCCCCCCCTCCTGGACACCCCAGCCACCGCGCCCACTCCCTGCCCCACTGCCCTGACCAGGCGCAGGGCCAGGCTGGCGCCAGCTCCACCCTCCTGCTCAAGCCCTTAGGGCAGGGCCTGCGCCCAGCTGGCAACACCACCCACCAGGCAGTCCCACACACCAAGGGTCAGCAGCTCCCCCTCAGCTGACCCCCCCTCCGCTGTCCCCCCTCCGCTCCCTCCCATCGAACGGTGGCCAAGGGGAGGGTGGGGCGCCAGGGGGGGCGGGGGGGAGCAGGCAGCCAGCTAACACCTAGCACCCTCCGGCAGCAGGACCGGGAGGGGGGCGGCAGCCTGGGAGGCCCCTCAACCCAGCCAGCCAGGGCGTCCGGCACAGCCCCTGGGGCCCGGCCCTGAGGCGGTGGACGCAGCCCCTTGGCAGCTGCCCCTGCCCGGCACTGCCGCCGCTGAAGAGCTGCACAACGCACTGCTGGCGGTGCTGCTGGGCAGGGGGGAGGGGGAGGGGGAGGGGGAGGGGAGGGGGAGGGGGAGGGGGAGGGGGAGGGGGAGGAGGGCAGGGGCACCTCCCGCTGCTCCTCTGGCTCCCCCTCCCCACCAGAGGGGGTCCAGGCGTCAGTCGCGGCAGCCGCCCTGCAGCCAGGCGCTGCTGAGGCTGAGCTGTGGGCAGCGGAGGGCGCGGCCTGGACCTTGCCACATGGGGAGGGGGGGGCCTGGACCTTGTGCTGGGGCAGTGCTGCTGCCAGGGGGTGAGGCAGCGGTGCAGCAGCCCTGCCGAGCTGATGTAGTGCCTGCACCTGGACATGAAGCGACAGAGAAGGAGTGGCAGGGGGGGGAGGGGGGTACAGCAGCACCTAGCTTCCCTGTGGCCAGCAGCCCCTTGCCAGGGCCCCTGCCCCAGCCCCAGCACTCACCTAACCAGCTCCCGCACCTGCCTCAGCACCAGCCCCAGGCCCCGCCTTCGTCTCAACCCCAGCAGCAGCAGCAGCCGCTCCTGACCACCTCTCAGCTCTGGCTCGATGAGGAGCGGCTGCAGCTGGCTGCGCAGCGGCTGTTGCTCGAGCAGCAGCGGCAGGGGGAGGGTGGAGATGCAGGGTGTGCCACCAGCGCTGACACTGATGATGAGGGTGTGGTGGGCAATGATGACGCTGATCATGATGGTGATGGCGAGGAGGAGGAGGAGGAGGAGGAGGAATGGGAGGAGGTGGTGGATGAGGGGGAGCTGGCAGAGCAACACCAGCTGCAGCAGGAGGAGTGGCACCGCCTGGTTGCCGCCAACCCCCACTACTGGCTGGGGGCTGGCCAGGAGGAGGCTGGTGCTGGCAGTGACACGACCCACAGCCATGACCAGGGCGGGCGGCAGGGCAGGGGCCCGGACCCAGCTCAGGGGGACATGCGGCAGCAGGGCCAGGCTAGCAGCCCCCCACCCCCCTCCCCCTCCCCCTCTCCCCCTGCTGACACGCTCGACCAGGCCATGCAGCGGTTGCAGCAGCTGATGGTCCCCCACACGCCCGCAAGCACTGACGGCGCCACTGCACTGCCACCAGCCCCCCAGCTGCTGCTGCCTGGCTCCCAGCTTTCTCGTGGCCACAGCGCGCGCAGCAGTGTCAGCAGCAGCAGGCGCAGGGCAGCAGGGTGTGGGCCACGGGTGTCTGAGCCCTCCCTCACCTGGGCCCTGCAGCTGGCCGCGGGCACGGCCTCACACCTCACACTTCCAGGCAATGACCACACCTTGGTCACACCCGGCAGCCATGACTCACACAGCAGCCCAGGAGGGGCACAGGCAGGGGCTGACGAGCCAGGAGTGGCTGGGGGAGGGGCAGGAGCGCCTTGGACCGCGGTCAGGGACCCCCCACCCCCCACCCAGACCTCCGCCTACCAGGGCTCCTCCCCCCCGGGGCTGCTGCAGCTGCATGCGCATGCCCTCGTCACCCGCACCCCTGCAGCCAACACCCCCAGCCGCAGCCCTGCCAGCAGCCGGCCCGCCTCCCCCCGTGCCATGAGCCTCCGTAACAGCAGCCGGCGCAGCAGCCCAGGCACCCCCTCCACCCCCCCACAACCTGGTCTCCCCCCGCTGCCCCCGCCACCCCTGCTGCTCCCTCCCGGCCCCCCTACCTCACGCAGCTCTGCCCCCGCCCTGAAGGAGCTACCCCTGCCCCCTCCCGCTGGCCCTCGGGTACGCCCCTCCACCACAGGCCTGCTCGTGGCCCCCCTGCCTGGCCCCGTCACACCTCCTTCACACTCCAGGATCTCTGGGCAGCCATCCCGAAGCAGGTTGCTCAGCGCTGCCCCTAGCCGCTTAGCCACTAGCGCCCTCCCTGCCGCTGACCCGGTGCCCCCGACCGCCGGCCAGCCGGTCGTCGTCGCTGCCCGGGTGTCGATGACCGGGACAGCTGCCAGCGCTGCCGCGACATGGTCGACCGGCACAGTTCAGGTGACGTTGACGCCCGCTGTCCGCGTTGCAACTGCGGACCTGCGCAGTCACCTGCTGTGCAGCCTGGTGGTGCAGCTGCCACCCGGCTTCCAGCCCCGCGGCAGCGACCCTGGCATCCCGTACGCGTCTGCTGCGGACGTCTGCCGTCCTTGGCGCGGCGAGGAGCACTCCAGCCGCAAGATATACGTGCATCGTAAGGGCGACACGTCATCTGATAGCGAGGAGGAGCGGCGGTCTGCGCGCCGCCCTGCCCCAGGACTAGCGGCGCCAGGCGGCGGTGTGGCGGCAATCCCGGCGCGAGGTACCCGTCAGGCCAGGCGCATGCTCGCGGAGCAGCTGGAGCAGCAGGCCTGGTCGGCACCCGCACCCTCACTGACCAGACGGTCAGAGTCGGTGCTGGGAATCAGCCCGCGAGTGTCAAGTAGCGGGGCAGGCGCGGGCGGTGGCGCCGCTACGGCAGCAGCAGGTGACGAAGGAGACCCGAGCCTATGCCGGTTAGACAGCGGCCGAGCCGTCGGGCCGCGGAGCTCGCGCGCGACTGCAGGGGCCAGTCGGCTGGGACAAGTGGCGGAGGCGCAGGGCGCAGCGCCAAGGGAGTGCGAGCCAGGGGCCTCCTTGCGGCGCCACGTCGGGGCGAGGCTGGCCAATGGCCTACTGGCACCGCTGTAGGCCCCGGCCCTGTGGGTTTGCGAAGGGCATGGGGATGATGGCCGGGTGGCCTGGGTCCAGCGGGACTGACTTGGCCGCAGCAGCCTTGGGTGCAGCATTGCTGCTGCTGGGGGGCCTCTGTGGGCCCTGTGGGACACCTCACACCCACCCCTAACCCACCCCACCACCACCATCAACTCCGCACACCACCTGTCCAGGCGACTCTGCTGCAGTCTGCTACCCTTAAAGAACTTAGGTTGCCCATGTGCATGGAGGCATGCATGGAGGCCAGGCACTGTCTGGGCTCTGCTGTTAAGGCAGGATAGACCATGCAGCCACAGCATCTCTTCCATGTTCTCATCACCACCGCAATGGCACCACCAGCAACAGCAGCAGCTCATCATCAGCACCACCAGTGGCATGAAGCAGACCTCAAGGCGGGGCCCAAAGCGGGGTCCACCTTACACCAGCAGCAACGTCAGGGGTAGGGTGGAGATGCAGGGGGTGGCACCAGCGCTGACCTTGATGATGAGGGTGTGGTGGGCAATGATGACGCTGATCATGATGGTGAGGAGGAGGGGGAGGAGGAGGAGGGGGAGGAGGAGGAGGTGGTGGATCCTGCATGCTCCCCTTTCTGGACCCTGCTGGCCCATCCCACCTCCGCTCCACCTAGCAGCATCTGACTTCCCCATCCTGGTGAAGCTCACGGCACCGCGAGGTTCGCGACTGCAATGCAACGCAATGCGGCCTTCCAGTCCGTCAGTCAGGACCATCCTCACCCTCATCATTCATCACCATTACACCATGCCATAGAGGGAGGTGGACTGTGTTATCAGTTTGCGTGGGGTATCTAGCTAAGTAGCTGTGGGGAATGTGTGCAAGGCACAGGGTAGTGGTGTAGCTATATAGTTATTCCAGCTAGATGCCAACGCAGTAGCTGGCAGGCTGGCGCCGAGGTACGTAGGCCAGATACTCAAGTGAAGGGGCAGCGCACCACAATTGTGCAGCGCATGGCATGGAGGGAAGACAGCGAGGCACCTTGCACGATAGATTTGAGAAGGGACAGGTTTGACTGCCGAGCTGGAGGGCTTGCTGCGATGTGATGGGCAGGCAGGGGGCTGGACCAAGTCCTCATCCTCCCATTATACTGCATTGTGCATAACGTGGTAATGGGAGCTTGTGGCATCCAAGTTTGGTGAACCTCCCAACACAAGATTCGGACAGATTCAGACTTCAAAGGGAGAAGTCAATGATGCTAGGCGTTGGTTCTTACAGTGCACTGCCACAAGCTGCATTAGGGAACAGCTTCATAATATATGAAACTGGAACATGGAAGGAAACAATGCGATTTGCATTTCGCAGTCCTTGGTGATAAATACTCTGGTGCGCTCAGTTCATTCAACTCTCCTCCCCACGCAATGCGCGATCTGCTGTTCACGCATGCTACGCCGCAAAACCGCGTCATGCCGGTTGCCACTCCCACCACACATGTATTTGCCTGAGCCTATTGCCGGTTGCCTAAGACCGTTTTGCCTCAGCCTGTTACCGACTACCGCTCCCAACACGCAGGTATTTGCCTGAGCATTGCTCTTTTTTAAGCCCAGCGTGCGCAGCACATGGACAGATGAAGCTTGAGCATACCCATGGCGTCAGCAGATGGACCTTGCTGGGGGCCATCCTCAGGCTGCTGCTGCTGCTGCTCCAGGCCCCCCTGTCCTCCTGCCCCTTTGCCCTCCTGCCTGCCGGCCTCCAGGTCAGGAGTGGGTTTGCCCTGCAGCTGCCTCAGTAGCGGGTGCGCTGCCGCTGCTCCCGCTTCACAACGTCCATGCGCAGCGCTTGCATGCTGTGCATGTAGGTCTGCAAAAATGCATGCATGTCACAGCCACCACACCCACATGGGGTTGTCAGGAGGTGAAGAAGTTTTATGCACCCCAGGCAGGCATGATGGGCTGGGTCAGCAAGGAGTTTAAACGTAATTGAACAGGTGTCCAGCTACCTGCCTGCTGCCCAGCTGCCTTGGTCTCTAGGTGCTAAGTGCCTTCACTTCCCCGCAGCACCTGCCCAGGCGGTGGTCTCACCTGCTTCTGCTGCAGCGACACCTGGATAGCATGAGCCAGCACCTCCTCGGGGGCGGCCCGCGGCAGCTGCAGCAGCAGCAGGTGGGGGGCAGGGCATGAGCTGGTAGGCATCGCTCCTGATTTGGTTGTGGGGGGCAGCAGGGTGTGCGAAGCAGCAGGCAGCGGGCCATAAGTGTCTGGCTGCCTCTCCTCCCCAACACACTCTGCAGGGGAAGCTGAAGACAAGGTGTGAGGCGTGAGGTGTGGCGGGTCACACCTGCGCCTGCAGCTTGAGGGAGGCTTGCACGCTAGCGTCCTGGATGGCGTCAAGGGCGTCAGCCAATGCAGTCTTGACCTGAGCACCCCACCATAGCCAGGTCGGGGTCAGGGTCAAGGTCAGGGTCAGGGTCAGGGTCGGGGTCAGGGTCAGAGTCAGGGTCAGTGCACAGCAGGCTGGTTGGGCTGGGGTGGCGGGGTTGTGCAGGAGGCTACTGGGCGGGCCGGAGCAGCAAAGTCTGCCTGACCTCAGCGTCTCCGGTGTTGAACATGCTGCCGGCCTGCAGGCGGCGCCTCACTGCCGGCGCTCCCCTCATGAACTGCTTGGGGGGCGCAGCAGCAGCACTCAGCCCTGCACCTGGCCCCGGCACCCCAGGCAGCCCCTCCCTGGGTGCCTGCGGTGCAGGGCGGAGGGGTGGCGGAGGCTGCATGGGCTGTGGGCTGCGAGCTGGCTGGCGGCTGGCAGGGAGGGACTGAGGGGCAGAGCATGCTTCACCTGGACCTGCTTGGCTGTGTTGGCGTTGTGGGGTGGGGGTGGAGGGCCGTCTGCTGCCTAGGGGCTGACTGGCATTAGGGTCAGGGAAGACGGCCTGGCTCAAGCCACAGTATAACTCCTGCCCTTCTCGTGCTGCCGCGGACTCAGCAGGGGCTGAGAGCTGTGAGTCATGCTGGGCCACTGCTGGGGCTGCAGCTGGCACCTGCCTCTGACGCCCCTGATGCTGCTGCCCCTGCTGCTGCTGCCCCTGCTGCTCCGCCTGCCTCTGCCGCCCTTGTTGTTTCATGGCAGTGAAGTGTGGCGCCAGGACTGGAATGGGGTGGCAGGGGTGGGGTGCCAAACCAACCTCACCAGCCCCCTCCCCCTTGCAGCCCTGCTGACCACTGAGCCGGTCCTTCCCTGCCGTAGGCCGCAGGTCAGGCAGGCTGACGCCGCACGCATCCTGGGCCAGGCGCAAGCACGCCACAGCAGCAGCCCCCACCTGGTTGTACCCCACTGCTGACACCCCCAGGGGCGCCCCCAGGCTCCCCTGCCGGCCCGCACCCAGCCCCTCCCCGCCCTGCCTGGCCAGGGGCCCGATGTGGGCGGCTGCCTGATGATGGCCCGGCCAGCCGCCATCCAGCACCCCTGTGCTGAGGGAGTATGGCAGCGCCACGCCGCCACGCTGCCCTGGCTTCAGCAAGCCCCCTGCGTGCTTCACAGCCTGCTGGCCCCCTGCTGCTGCTGCTGAGACCATGGCCCCAGGCTGGGCGGACACAGGACCCAGGCTCAGGCCTGGCAGGCTGCAGCGTACGGCAGGCAGCCCCGCCCCTGGGCCCCGCCTTGGCCCCTGGCTGCTGCTGGTGAGCATGGCGCTGCTGCTGGCAGCAGGGGGCTCTGAGGCAGCTGGGCTGAGGGTGGGGTGGCTGGTAGGGAGGGGGCCAGGGCTGCTCCTGCCAGCTGGCGGTGGGTGCGGGTGCAGGAAGGGGGAACGCAGGCAGGTAGGGTGCGAGATCCATGGAGGCTGGGGCAGGGCAGGGCAGCAGGGGCCTGTTGGATGCTGCTGCTGCTGCTGCTGCTGCTGCTCGGTGCTGGGGCCCAGGCTGCTGCAGCTGCCATGCTTTCCACAGTGGTTGGTGAAAGAGGCAGCGCTGGAGCCAAGGCCTGCAGGGGGTGGATGAGAGGCAGGGGATGAGGACCACCACTTTGTGCAGGCTGGCTTGGGCACTGGGATGGGCAGCGGGGGGGCAGCAGCCATCCCTGGCTGCCTTGCATGGTGGGGCTCAGCGTCAGCCCTGGCTGTGGCATTCAGGGCTGGCAGGTGGAGCATCATTTGTTGTGACGCGCTCCGCTGTCCGTGACATGATATGTGCATGTGGGCCTGTGGCGCGCAATTGTAATGATGTGCTGGTCAGGACTAGCCAGGGGCTGGCACCTGCTGGTCAGGACGGCCTGCTGCTCTCTGCTTGCGCCTCTCCACCCCAACCTCGTGCTGGATGCCCACTAGCAGTGTTGTAATCCAGAAACACGTAAATCAGGGACCAGCTAGCGTGAAGCGTTCCATTTTGCACAGCGCTCGACAGGGTGCCCCAGGGTGGTGACGGGGCGCGCCCTTTCAAGGCCGTATAATTGGAGAACGCTGACAGTCTGGCATTGGCCGCTGACTGAGAGCAGGCTCCCGTCGATGTTCGCACTGATATTGTTATCCGTGCTGATCTCTCTATCAGTTCGTGAAGGGTTGCTAGCGAGTATCGTGAAGTGCTTTGGGTGTTCCGCCATGTTCGGCATGGCAAGAAACTACACATGGACCTACACAACAAATAACAAAAGGCACACACGAGACACCGCTTGCACTGCTATACATGATCCAAGAGTTGCAATCCAACACAGATTGCCATGACTGACGGCACATGAGAAAATATAGCTCAATCGCATTGCCCAGGACGACAGGCGCAGGCAACACAAGAACAGAGCAAAGATGACGAGTGCGCCGGTTACGCACGTTATATTCGATATGGACGGCAAGTCTGCGTCAGCTATCAGGGTAGCATGTTTTGCATCCCCAGAATAGTTCCGTAGTGCCACATGAAAGATACCGGCTTTGTACTTCAAGAAGTGCAGGGCTCCTGCTGGACACGGAGTCTCTGTATAGCGTAGCTCAACAGCAAATCCTGAACAGGTAAACACGTGACATGCCGCTGCACATGCTCGTGGTGGCAGTGCAGTGACCCACGCACATGCTGCACTAGTAGGTACAACAAGCAGTTTACATGGGAATTGAAAACCAAGATGATGGGCCGCAAAGCCCTGGAAGCCATGGAGGTCAGTCACTGCCATACCTAAGCAGCGACCAAGCGCACCATGCGGCTGACATAGCCGCCCCACCAGGTGCTTGTGGCTGACCTGGAGCTGCAAAACCAAGTCACGGCAGAGCAGCTGTTGAAGGTGCGGCACTGGGCGCAGCAGCATACTTAAAATGGGCCCTTTTCATTCTTCATCTCATAATTGAGCCTGGGGCCTGCCATACTTCCATGACTAAACATTATGCTGGTGACTTCACCAAAGTACTACACAGCATCACTACGGCATCATTACGGCGTACACCCTGTGACCTCCTTAGTGTTAGGATGGGTACCTACCCGCACATTCTTGATGCCAATGCCATTGTCAGGGACCACACAGCACCTCCCTCATCAACCCCGCCAGCCAAGCAGCCTGGGGTCTTTGCTGGCAGGGCAGGCCACCCGCACAGCATGCGCCTGACCAAACCGTTTGACCACTGTTTGACGACAATGTTCCCCAGCTGCATGGTATGCACATGCATGAAAGTATGCACACCAGGCGCGTGTGGCCCTGCCTGACTGTGAGGGGACTCAATGACTTGGCATGCCCTGTTTGGCACCAGGCTGCAGCAGTGTAGGTGCACACCAGCCCCCAGCCACCTACCCAAGACCATGACAAGCAGTTTTTATGCAGCTAAATGATTTTAAGCATTAATGAGCCAGCTGTGACTATAAAAGCATTCGAAGCAGCAAAGCGTTGTTGAGCTCCTCCTGGAACCCTTGAGGGTCTTATGAAGGACTGCAATGGCAAGCAGCCACAAGGGAGCTGCTGGGCACCCAGCGCCCATGTGGGACCCGCCACCCATGTTGGTCAGCATGTGAAAAGGGTTGCGCGCCCGCACCCTCTACCTTCAGGATCATGTTCATGTTAACATAGCACCCATGTTAACAAAGCACCCACGTTAACATAGCACCCATGTTAACAAAGCACCCATGTTAACAAAGCACCCATGTTAACAAAGCACCCATTTTAACAAAGCACCCATGTTAACAAAGCACCCATGTTAACAAAGCACCCATGTTAACAAAGCACCCATGTTAACAAAGCACCCATTTTAACAAAGCACCCATGTTAACAAAGCACCCATGTTAACAAAGCACCCATGTTTACAAAGCACCCACGTTAACATAGCACCCATGTTAACAAAGCACCCATGTTAACAAAGCACCCACGTTAACATAGCACCCATGTTAACAAAGCACCCATGTTAACAAAGCACCCATGTTAACATAGCACCCATGTTAACAAAGCACCCATGTTAACAAAGCACCCATGTTAACATAGCACCCATGTTAATATAGCACCCATGTGGGGCAGCCCTGTGGGGTTGGGGGCCTGCCCCCTCCACCCAGGCCCTCAGCGCTCTCTCAACCGAGCAATGGGTGACGTGGAGGGAGTGCAGCAACAGCGGGAGCATAGGCAGCGACACGCCCCTCCTACCGAGGACCCAGGATTGTGTCGACCAAGCACGTGGCTGCCCCCAGTTCTGTCAGCCCTTTTCAGCCCACTGAGCAGCACTAGCACTAGCCCACTGAGCAGCCCACTAGCCCACTGAGCAGCACTGAGCAGCCGGCTGCTGTGTGCTGGGTTGCGCTTCAGGAGCGCACGGTGGTGCTGGACCAGCTGTTTGCTGACGCCGCCCTCATGCCGGGAGCAGAGCGCCTGATCAGGCACCTGGCAGGCCATGGCATTCCCCTGGTGGGTCCTTGGCCTCAGCCTCAGCCCAAGGGCCGGCTGTACTGCTGTGTTGCGGCTGCCGCGCTCCTGCTGCTGCTGCTGCTGCTGCTGCTGTTGGTGGTGCTGCTGCTGCTGCTGCTGCTGCTGTTGGTGCTGCTGCTGCTGCTGCTGCTGCTGCTGCTGCTGCTGCTGCTGCTGCTGCTGCTGCTGCTGCTGCTGTTGGTGCTGCTGCTGCTGCTGCTGCTGCTGCTGCTGCTGCTGCTGCTGCTGCTGCTGCTGCTGTTGGTGATGTTGGTCATGCTGCTGCTGCTGCTGCTGCTGCTGCTGCTGCTGCTGCTGCTGCTGCTGCTGCTGCTGCTGCTGTTGGTGCTGCTGCTGCTGCTGCTGCTGCTGCTGCTGCTGCTGCTGCTGCTGCTGCTGCTGCTGTTGGTGATGTTGGTCATGCTGCTGCTGCTGCTGCTGCTGCTGCTGCTGCTGCTGCTGCTGCTGCTGCTGCTGTTGGTGCTGCTGCTGCTGCTGCTGCTGCTGCTGCTGCTGCTGCTGCTGCTGCTGCTGCTGCTGCTGCTGTTGGTGATGTTGGTCATGCTGCTGCTGCTGCTGCTGCTGCTGCTGCTGCTGCTGCTGTTGGTGATGTTGGTCATGCTGCTACTGTAAATCATGATGCTGCTATCGCTGCTGCTGCTGCTGCTGTTGGTATTCTTGATGTTGATGCTGCCGCTGCTGCTGCTGCTGCTGCTGATGATGATGACGACGTTGGTGTTGATGATACGCGGGTGTCGATGAGCTTGCCTTGGGAGGGTGCCAGGGGCTGAGGCGCCTACCAGCTGCTGTGCCTGGGCTGCTGTGCCTGAACCATGTAAGCCAAGCCTCCCTCAGCCCAGCACCCCCAGCCCAGCACCAGTCGGGAGGTGAAGCTCCTGCCACCAAGCATCTGCCAGGCAGGCTTCCTGGTAGGCCCAGTACCGACTGCGCCGTATCTGCTGCCGTCACAGCAGGCATTGGAGAGGCGCAGCAGCTGCCACTAAGGCAGGCAGGCAGGCAGGCAGGCAGGCAGGCAGGCAGGCAGGCAGGCAGGCAGGCAGGCAGGCAGGCAGGCAGGCCTCCTGGTAGGCCCAGTGCTGACTGCCCTGGCTGCCGTCACTGAGCCTACTGGCCCCGCGCTGCTCACCTCCAGGCAGTGGCCACCTCCTCCTCAGCAGCTCACTTTGAGCTAAAGACCAGGAGGCATGGCGAGCTGTTTGCCCTGTTCCACCACATCGTTACGGGCGACCAGGTGAGACGCAGCCCACACACGCTGCCCAGTCATCACAGGACAAGAACAGCATGCATGCAGGTAAGATGCAGCTGCGGGTCAAAGCGAGCTGACAGTTAATGCAAGAGCGGCTGCCCAAAGGCAGGCAGTGGTTGCACCGGGCTGCAGAGTACCGGCGGGGCATTGATAGTCGGGCCCGCAACAATGCATAAGGCCCTAGTAGTTTCACACAGGCTGTCAGCCTTTACAAAGCATGCTGCTGTTAGTTTTGATGAGGAGCCCAGTGGTCTGTCCCGGGAAAGTGCCATCTACGTGGGGGATGCAGTCATCAAGGGTGCGACCGAGGATGCTACAACTTGTTTGTAGAAGCTGAGTGAGATTACCCACAGCCCAACATGTTGTTCCTTGTTGAATGAGTTTTGTTGGACTGACAGTCAATGCACAGGTGAGGGTGAGAGGTGGGGGCGTGTAGGCAAGATGCAGCAGAGCAGGTCAAGGTTCTCACGACACCTGCTCAGCGTTGCATGGCTGCAGCCCATGAGGCGCCCCATGTGCCATGCAAACACTCGCCATGCAGCATGAAGGCGTGTAGGAAAGGGTGATGTGGCTGCACCCCCCCTGGGTGGCCCCATGGGGGGCCTGGGGTGTTGGGGGGGGGGGGTCTGGTGTGGGTCCTGGTGGGGTTGGGTATGTGGTGCTTGGGGTGTGGGTGTGTGTGGGTGTAGCGAGGGTGTTGAGGTGGCCAGTGGCCAGGGACCAGGGCAGCAGCTGCTGGCCACAGGTGGAGCACAGCAAGCCTCATCCAGAGATCTTCCACAAGGCCGCCCTCCTCTTCCAAGGTGACTGCCGCCGCCCCTGTTGCACACTCGGCATCGCCTAGTGCATAAGGCACGACCGGCACCATAGTATATGTATAAACTGGCATTGTACACGACTCATGATTCTTATCATGTTTTCCCCTGCCCCCCCCAGGTCCTCACGGCTCCCCCCCCGCCCCCTCGCCCTCATCCTGCCTGGTCTTCGAGGACGCGCCGCTGGGGGTGGAGGCCGGGCGGGCCGCAGGGATGCGTGTGGTGATGGTGCCTGACCCGCAGCTGGACCCTGATCAGAGCCGCGCAGCGCAGCAGGTGCTGGGCAGCCTGGAGCAGTTCAGGCCGGAGGCGTGGGGCCTGCCGCCTTACCCAGGGGAGGGGGGAGAGGGCGGCACGCAGGCATGACCACAGGAGGAGGGAGAGAGCATGCCACCGACAACATGGGCTCAGCACCATGTTGCTGCATGCTGGTGAATACAGTGTAGTGTGAGTGACCTAGGTGGCCAGTGTGGGGCGATGCTCAGGCACACTACGGCTGAGAAGAATTGACAGAGAAATTGACATGCATCATGGGATTAGATTTCTGTCTAGTGCGCAGCCTGGTTCTCATCATTGAACGCAGGCATTCACTCCGCCGACTAACCTTCAACCGCTACACAATTGTCAGTCAGATCGACAGGAATCATTGTTGTCACGCATTATGACAACACACAGATTGGGACATGACACACCATCTCAACTATGACAAGGGTATGTTCGCCACACCAACGTTTATTTGTTTGATGTTTATATTGACCCGCAGACTCCCTGGACGACGGAACCTTAGAAAACGAGTAGCATGCATGCCGCCAGATGCTGTCATGCATTGCCGCTGTTGTTTGGTGAGGGGCTCACATTTTTTGCTGGCCATGTATCAAGCCTGAATTTTGCCCTCTCCCCAGTCGACATTTTGATAGTCAGGGATGCACGGTTGCTCCATAGCAAGTATGCACGCTTCGTAGCAAGCACACTCCAATGGGAATGGGGACATTTACTGGCCGAGGTGCTTGATGGCGGCATAGCCCTTGATGATGGTTTGCCGTCCTACCTGGGCTGCCACCGCTGCTACTCCCCTATCTTGGCCGCTAGCATCATGTCTAGCCCTGTGAGCTTGAGGTGGTTCGATAAGCATTGCGGTGTCCAGCCTACGGTATGACGAGCTGACAAGGGCCTGGTGCAGCCCGCTCCTCTGAGAACATGCTCCATGTAATTGATATGTAATGGACCTCACTTCCGCCCCACTCCGGTTGCCGGCACTCTGGTTAGATGCCAACCTGATGCACACCCCAACACGGCCACTCCGCATGGACAATGTATCTAAATCCTGACCCTGACCCTGACTCAGGCCGCCCCAACATGGGGTTGGTAATATGCATGCAATTACTCTCTCAATACTGCACCGTCTTCGATAGCGTTTATCAAATTGGTAGCCGCAAATCAGTGCGCGTAATCTGACCTTCAGCGCAAGCCATTGCGTTCTTTGCTCGCGTACTGCCACATGTGCCCGCGAACAAATCACAGCGGCGAGATGGGTCCCCTTGGCACGGTGAGCCGCATCCTTGTGACCCCATCTGCCTAGCGTAGTGAGCTGATTGTGCACAAATGGAATGTCCGGCCGACACCCAACGCGATGCCTGCCGGGCGTGCAGGGCGCCTAGACGGGGTGAATGAAACATTGTTTCATACTCGCTTCCGTCGAATACACCATTCTGGTCGGCGCACACTAAGGTATCACCGGCATACACCCCCCCTCCTCCACTGTGTCCTCCACTATGTTGCACCCGCTGCACCCAGAGAAAAATGGCTATGAAATGTTTGTTCTTGACCCATTGGCGCATCTACTGAAACAAATCGCACAACAAACAGCCCAGGCCTCTATCTGTTAGACAGCTTTGAAGTTACATCATGTACACCAGAATGGTGCAAGGCCAGGACATGCAATGACCCACCACGCCCGCCCCATCTCCACCCATCATTGCAAGTGGTAGCCAAGTACCTGAAGAGCACCCATCATTGCAAGTGGTAGCCAAGTACCCATCATTGCAAGTGGTAGCCAAGTACCTGAAGTTGCGAGTGGTAGCCAAGTACCTGAAGAGCAAGACCCTTGGTAAGGGCTGGGCTGGGCTGGGCTGGGCTGGGCTGGGCTGGGCTGGGCTGGGCTGGGCTGGGCTGGGCTGGGCTGGGCTGGGCTGGGCTGGGCTGGGCTGGGCTGGGAGGTGGTGGGCTGGGAGGTGGTGGGTAAGTGGTCAGGGAGGTGGTGGATAAGTGAGGGATGAGTGAGGGATGACAAGATGACATGCTTGCTACTTTGCATGCAGAGATGCCTGACCCGACCTGACCTGACCTGACCTGACCTGACCTGACCTGACCTGACCTGACCTGACCCGACCTGACCCGACCTGACCCGACCCGACCTGACCTGACCTGACCTGACCTGACCTGACCTGACCTGACCTGACCTGACCTGACCTGACCTGACCTGACCTGACCTGACCTGACCTGACCTGACCTGACCTGACCTGCAGGTGGTGAATGGGATGAAGTGGGTGTCACGCCACTACTACCACACGGAGAGGGGAGTGGCGGTCTTCCTGGGAGCGGGCAACTTCAGCCAGGGTGGGTGGAAGGCGGGGGCGGTGCGGGCGGGGTTTCGCAAGGTGGTGGAGCAGCCCAGCAGGCCCAGCGCAGATCCCAGGCCTGACAGGCTGGTGATCGTGGATGAGTTCCGCACCAGCCGTGTCAGCTCCTCAGTGCATGCCCGCCAGCCTTGTGAGATGCACCTGCCACCTAACCAGCCCAGGCCAGCAGACTGGGTACCCCCAGCAGGCCAGGTCGACCCGCGGCTGGTGCGCCCAGCCTGGAGCCTGCGGCATGCAAAGTATGTGCGGGGCCTGTCCTGGTGCCATCAGGTGCCGCCCAACCCTCCGCCCCCTGCCCCAGCCCAGGCCCCACCTCCCCCTGCCCAGGACCCCCCCCCACCCCCTGCCCAGGACCCCCCCCCACCCCCAGCCCAGGCCCCACCTCCCCTCCCCCAGCCCAGGCCCAGCCCCTCCCTGCAGCACCTGGCCCAGCCCCACCACCCCAGGCTCCCCCAGGGGGCAGGTGGCTGGACCGGGACACCAACGGGTGCCTGAACTTGCAGCGCATTGGGGAGAGCAGGCAGCGCCCCATAGAGCTGTGCCGATGGGATGACCTTCAGGCTCTGCCCCCCATTGGCAAGGAGTACCAGCAAGGCTACAAGCGGGTCAATGACCGGCTGCCTATAGGCAGGCAGTGGTTGCACCGGGCTGCAGAGTACCGGCGGGGCATTGATGGTCGGGCCTGCAACAATGCATAAGGCCCTAGTAGTCTCACACAGGCTGTCAGCCTTTACAAAGCATAATGCTGCTAGTTTTGATGAGGAGCCCAGTGGTCTGTCCCGGGAAAGTGCCATCTACGTAGGGGCTGCAGTCATCAAGGGTGCGACCGAGGATGCTACAACTTGTTTGTAGTAGCTGAGTGAGATTACCCACAGCCCAACATGCAGACCAGCTACAGACACAGGGCAGGGTTCAGGGTTACTAGGGATACAAGGGGTATTGGGCTGTGCTGGCGATGCGGCGTTGGACCAGCTTACCCACCCACCCAATCCACCCTGTTGTTCCTTGTTGACTGAGTTTTGTTTGGCTGTCAATACAGTGCTTGGTGCGAGTGTCTTTCGTATCCACCCCCTCATCCCCTTTCTTGTCGTGTCCCAGGCTAAGCGTGCGCCACTGTGGGCCTGGAAAGCACACTGAGCGTAAAACTGGCATCCACGGAGCGACAAAGTTGTGCGAGACTGAGTTCCGTTGGGATTGGATAGCGGCCTCGTTTAATTTTTGCCTTGCTACCCAGTATATTGGCAAGCCAGACGGAGCGGTTAAGCTATACGTGGAGTAAGTGCAGCTCGGCAAATTGCTGCAGGTGACTTTGCTCTTATGGTGCCTCCTGAGGAAACTGTAGAGCGGCTTGTTTGGCGCCTGCGGACTGGCGCGAAAGTTGGCGCGACCCTCTAAGTGTAACGTACAAACTCGAGTTGGCGGGGTTGAGCCTGTGCTATATAAGGACACAACGCCAAAGCAATTGCACCACAGCGTTCAACTGCGCACTGCAACTACTCAGGCCACTGAACCAACGCGGCACTACACTCGGTACCCACCAGAGACATTGCAACCAAACAGCTTAAGCGCGCAAGCTACACTGTAGTGACAGTGTCTCTACACCCACTCTGCTGCTATAAGCTCATTTCGATACCAACATGTCCACTGCGGCAGTTACTCGCACTCGTCGCCAGGCTTCAGGAGCACAGGGCAGCGACAATGGTAGCTCCACTACAGCCACTACCAGACGAGGTCGCTCTGCAGCCCTGGAGGTCAACCTGCACTCGGACCCAGTTCTGCTCGAGCGCGCCTCCCGCAAACGCAGCAAGGATGCCACTCTTCTACACAGCGAGGACGAGGGCCAGCAACAGAAGCGCAGCAAAAAGACAGCCAGTTCCAGAAGCCAATCTTGCTCTGACGACGATACAGCACCATACAACTCCAGCCCGCTACCCGAGACAGCAGCCAAGCAGCCTGCCGAGGTTTCCACTCCAGTGCAGCCATGCCGCATCATGTCCTACAGCTCACCATTCTCGACGCCTGCCAAAGCCGTTACCCAGGCAGACTCGCCCGCGCAGCTGCACTCACCGCATGCAGCTGGCCTGGAGCACGTCTTGGAGCCAGAGGAGGAGGGCGGGGATGCAAACTGCATCCAGCTGTCTGCTGCTGCAGCAGTTGTGGACCAGAGCTTCAATCCCAGCAACCGGCTTCACATCGCCTTGGTGAAGGCTGCGCTGCAAGGTGGCAGCGGGGCTGCAGAGATGGCAGCGGATGCACCTGCGGATGCTGCCCCAGCTGGCCGCCAGCAGCAGTTCAACCAGCTGCACAGTCTGCTGTCCACCGCCGCAGAGCAAGGTCACGGCAGGTGTGTGTCTGGCTCTAAACAGCTCATCCCCTCCCCTCACTCCTCCTCACCTTCCTAGTGCTTGTGCGGTGCATGCAGTCAGGCACCAGGTGCTTGCTGTGTTGTCATGGTAGTCCCATGCACCCCTCACCCATGCCTGGTAGTCAGCCCCCTGCCACTGCTGCCACTGCTGCCCTGCAGGTCCATATACATCAGTGGCCTGCCTGGCACCGGCAAGAGCTACACAGTGAGGGCAGTGCTGGCAGCCCTGGCCGCACCCCCTGCTGCACCGGCCGTCCGCCCCCCTCACCCCAGTCGCATCCCTGCAGCCAGCGCCCCTGGCCCTGCTGCCGCCCCTGCTGCCGTGTTCCTCAGCTGCTTCGCCATCAAGGACCCCAAGGACATCTACTCCGCCCTGCTGGCTGCGGCCCAACAGCAGCTGGGTGGCGCCTCAACCTCCTCAGCAGCAGCGGCGGCAGAGGGGAACAGCTGCCCTGCTGCTGCCACACCAGCCATGGACCCTGAGCATGCCTACAGCGCCCTGCTGGACCTGCTGCACAAGGCAGCGGCAGGCAAGGCTGGCCAGGCGGCTGGCAGCCAGCCCAGCAAGAAGGGCAGCGTAGCCAAGGCCGCAGGCAGCCGGCGCATGTGTGTGTTTGTGCTGGACGAGGTGGACCGCCTGCTGCAAGGCCGCAACGGGGTGGAGGAGCTGTACAAGCTGTTCATGCTGCCTCATGCTACCGGTCAGTGGGCTGTGCTTCTCATTGCCTTGCTATGACCTGCTGTGCCCTGCAGTAAGAGTGGGCAGCTGATGCGCCCGGGTCAGAGGGCTGCTCTGCTGCTGCAGCCGCTGTGTCATGAAGTCTCCCCCACCCCACCTGACCCTGACCCCTGCCCTGCCGCCCCCCGCAGGCCTGCACTGCTGTGTGGTGGCGCTGGCAAACTCCATTGACATCACGGAGCGCTGCCTGCCCGCCCTCAAGTGCCGGGGCTGCTCCCCTGACTTCCTGCCCTTCACCGCATACTCACGCACCCAGGTCAGACCCGACCACCACCAGCCTGCTGCCCCACCCCACCCCACACCCCTCCACCCCCTGCACCCCACACCCTCCCCACACCCCACCCCACACCCTGCCAGCCTTGCCACCCCCTGCCCACCCCACCTGACACCTGACCACCTGACATGGGCTGACCTGACCCGACCCTCTGCCTTGCTCGCAGGTCCTGGCCATCCTCCAATCGCAGCTGGCCACCCTGCCCTGGCCCGTGGCCGAGCCCGCTGCCCTGGAGCTGGTCGCCCGCAAGGTGGCTGGCTCCTCAGGGGACCTGCGCAAGGCGTTCCAGGCCTGCCGCTTTGCCCTGCAGCAGCTGGTGGACGTCACGGCAGCCGCAGCACCCGCTGGTGCCTGCTCCGGGCCCCCAGCCCAGCCCTGCACCCCTCCTCTCAAGTCAGCCGCCTCAGCCCCCACCGCACTGGCAGGACCCCTGACCCTGCACCCCCCACCCTCCCCCTCCCCCTGCTCTGCTGCCCCACCCAGCCTCATCACCGCCAAGGACATGGTGGCCGCCCTGGCCCGCCTCAGCTACCAGTCAGCTTCCGCAGCCTCCAACGTCAGCTCCATCCGCAACCTGCCCCAGCAGCAGCAGCTGCACCTGCTGGCCCTGGCCACCGCTGTGGCCACCGCTGCCACCCAGGCTGCTGCTGATGCCCTGGCCGCTGCAGCTGCAAGGGAGCATGGGCTGAGCAGCGAGCAGTACCGGGCCAAGTACTACTGGGGCCCCTCCGCCCTGCCCTCCGGCCCCAAGACCAAGGTAGCCAACCCCTTTGCTGCGGCAGCAGGGGCCAGCACTGGCTCCCAGGCACCGGCTGCAGCAGCGCACTGCAAGCCCCCGGCCCCTGCGCCCATGCTCCGTGTGGGCTCAGCACCGGCTGCAGTGGCCACGCAGCAGGGCGCCACCACCAGCTGCGGCAGTGCTGCTGCAGGGGCGGAGGCAGCAGGCAGCTGCCAGCAGGGAGCAGAGGCGCTGTCTCAGGCGCAACCTCAGGCACAGCAGGCATGCACGGTCAGTGGGTCGGCAGCTCAAGGCGCCATGGCCGGCACTGGCAGCACGGCGGTGTCTGGCATGCTGGCCGGTGATGCGGCCTGGCAGGTGCCCCTCGCCAAGGCGTATGACGGCTACCGCCTGATGTGCGGCCAGATGTACCAGCAGCCTGCCAGCGAGCAGGAGTTCCGAACCACCTTGGAGCTGTTGTCGCACGTGGGCCTCGTCGGCTTGAGCACAGCTACGGCAGCGCAGTCGGCTGCCCGGCAGACGAGCAGCGGCTGTTCAGGCGGCAGCGCGGTGCGGTCAGGGTCTGGCGCACTCGGGCGGTGCAAGAACCGGGGCGCGTCGGCGGGCGCGAGTGCATGCTCGTCCACTATGCTGACGCTCAAGGCCAGCATCCGGGACATCCAGGCTGCGCTGAAAGACAACGCAGTGTTCCGCAAGGTGCTGGCCGGCCTGCCCGCCGCATGATGGTCCGGCGACCCTTGTCTTGCCGGCCGCGTGACGCCCAACGGCGATACTGCCATCCCTTGCGACACACTGGGCTCAGCGGCCTGTACTTGAGAAGCTTGTGCTTGTATGGAGGGTGGGCATGGTACATATGGGCGCAGAATAAGCTGCCAAAGATCTGTCATCAGTTGTGAATCTGTTGCTGACTATTTGACGTGAGGACGAAACGAGCAGGATAGTGTGATTTGTTGTTGGTGGTGTATACCCATTTTAGGTTGTCACCACGAAACAGCGCTTGGGCCAAATGTCTGAGGCTCTCACTGCATCATTCTCCCTGATGTAAATATCCATATCGTAAAGCAACGTCTTCTGATGTTTCCTGCTCCCCGGCAGATGCATCTCCCCGGCAGAGGCATCAAGGACCAGCTCGGTGCCCAACACGCTGCTGGCAGCAACCTGCCTCTTGCGCCACCATGCGTCCCGGTCTCTGACCCCGGTCCTGGCGCTTCTTCCCTAGCGATTTCCCCCGCCTGACCCCTTGATGATCTAGCTCAACACAGCTACCTGCAGGCTGGTTGCTGCCAGTTCACATCTACTAGAAGTCTTTCTCCCTGACGTCAACTGCAGTCATCATGATGCCAGAGTCCCGAGGATTGCAACCGCACCCTCACAGTAACCCTCACATCAACCACCTAACCCTTGTGGAAGTGGGAACAAGGGCCACTAGTGCACAAGGTTAGGGTGGTGCACCCTCATCCTGAAGCATCTGGCAAAACATTGCGATACCCAGATTTGCTGTCGTGTCGTGCCAGGCAGCCACACACCAGCAGCCTTCGAGCCTGGGCCCAGCACTCCCCTGCCAGCCAGGCCAACCGGCGCACCAAGGCAGCCCAGGCCACCAACCCACTGACCCAGGAGCATTCTAGGAGCAGCCCAGCCAGTCTCGCAGCCTGTCACTGATGGGAGGGTCTGATTGCAGGACCCCCGCCCCAAGTCAGCTCCTTGGCGGCACACAATGACCGGGCAGTCCGGCAGTAATGGGAGTGCCTTTATGAGGCGTGGTCCGCAGTATGACGGTGCGATGCGACCAGCGATGCTAGTGATAGAATCAGCCATCTGTGGCTCATCTGTTTACCAGCTAGTACAAAGGCTGCTTCTACGGATAACTGAGACAACAGATGACAGAGACCGGCGTCCGGTCCGGACATCAAGGCAATGCACCGGCCGCCTGCATGCGGTAGGTAGGATGCTGAATGTGAGCTGCTAATCAATAGCAACGGACAGTTACAGTAAACCAAGTAACCCTGCGTCTGTGGACATTGGAGAAAAAACTCGTGGTTTGGCAATGCAAATGTTTAGGACCAGCACACCATGAGAACCACACACATTTCATCGTCGCAACTTGCATGTCAGGATATAGAGTGCGAGGGAGCATCGTCATGCAATCCGGAGTCGCCCAATGACGGGTTCCGCAGGGGCCGTACCGCTCCTGCTGCTGCTCATCTTGTTGGTGACGAGCACCGCAGATGCGCAAGCCCGCCGCGCTATACTTGCGACAGCAAGCTCGGATGGTGAGTTTCGCCACATATGGGCTCCCCGCTGTCAGCATGCTCCCATCACGTGCCCTGCTTTCAAAGGAAGCCGAAGGGAGCGCCTAGGGGCCATCGATGTACAGCTGCGATTAGCATGTGATGGCATGGTGCTCATGTATGTGATGATTTATGGCATGTGATAACCCTCACTGACATGTTTGCTTGTGGCATGCGCATGCGCTCGCAGTGAATGCATTGGGTCAGCTGGCGATTGAGTTGCGGAACCAGAATGCGTCCCTGCCGGCTGGATGGCTTCCGGTGGGGTAGACAGCTTATGCAGGCAATCGCTGGGGCCAGCTGCATGGGGCCAGCTGCATAGGGTGCACACTGTGACCGATAACATCACGGCATCCATCCATATACTGAGCATGTCCGCATGGGCACCTTGCACACCGTGGACAACACCCAGCTTGAGCAAATCATGAGCATTGCGCTGCACTCAAGCATTCGCCATGATCCATATCCATATGATGTCATGCTGCTGCACCTTGGTGTTTCCCCAGACCTTGGCAGAGCATCCCCTGACCTATAGCCTATAGCCCTATAGCCTATAGCCCTATATATAGCCCTATAGCCTTAGCCACATGGCCCAGCCAGCGCTTGTCAGCAGCTTATCGATGGCTGCGTGTCCCACCTACCTGTCCGTGGCTGCGCTTGGCCCACCTGGCTCACTCCTCCCTGCCCTACCCCTCCCTACTCCACCATAACCCATCCTACCCTACCTCAGCTCCAGCCTGGGGTTCGCTTGGCCAACATACATCGCGTCTACCCCATCCATCTTCACCCTGCCCCACCCCTCCCTACTCCCCTCCCTCCCTACCTCAACCCTACCTTAGGGTCTGTCAGGCCTACGCACCCACACCTGGCAGCAGCTTGTAGATGGCTGCGTGCAGGCATTGCACCCCGGCAGCCTGGACTAGTCGTAGCCGCAGAGGGTCATGCACCTCACTGTGTCCATCGTGGAGGATGGTGGTGGCCATGGTGGAACATGTCATGTCATGAAGACTGCCAATGTCAGTCTGCCATTCCCTGCTGCCGCCCCTACTGCCACCCCTACCGCCATTACTGCTGCTGCAGCTGTAGTGGCTGCAGTGGCTGCCACTACCCACACCTGCTGGCTGTGTCGCATGGCCACAGGGGACTGACCCATGTGGCGCCGCCTCCTGCTGCTCCCAATCCCAGCCTGGGCATGCCAGCTGCGCCTGGGAGGGCGTGTGCTGCAGCGCCCGCAGGGTAGTCAGGCTGTAAGTGCAAGCAGGCCCCTCTGTCAGCTTCCTCTCAGCTTCCCCTTAGGACTTGCCAGGCGGTGAGGTGAGGCTAGGCTGCTTCTCCTAGGACGCCCCCTCAACTAGCCTCACCCATGTGGCCTCCTGGCCCCCCAACTAACTTCACCACCATCACCCCCTGCCCCAGCCCTTTAACCCTCCTTGTCAGACCAGGCTTTGAGGGCGAATAGCCTCGTGCCACCACACCCACCCACCCACCCACCCACCCACCCACCCACCCACCCACCCACCCACCCACCCACCCACCCACCCACCCACCCACCCACCCACCCACCCACCCACCCACCCACCCACCCACCCACCCACCCACCCACCCACCCACCCACCCACCCACCCACCCACCCACCCCACCCACCCACCCACCCACCCACCCACCCACCCACCCACCCACCCACCCACCCACCCACCCCACCCACCCACCCCACCCACCCACCCACCCACCCACCCACCCACCCACCCACCCACCTGGCTGGTTGCAGTATGGTTGCAGGCCTGGGGGTTGGTTGACTGCCTGGTCTGCCTGCTCCCCTGCTGTCGCCAGGAACGTGGCCTGTGATGCCTGGTGCAAGAAGGCCTGGAGTGGCCCCTTCCCCGCACCCCTGGCGCTGCTGACATCACTGGAGTACCTCAACGTCAGGTGGGAGGGCAGAGGGCAGAGGGCAGAGGGCAGGGCAGAGGGAGAGGGAGAGGGGAGAGGGGAGAGGGGAG
Organism: Haematococcus lacustris; assembly: GCA_030144725.1. NCBI lineage: Eukaryota > Viridiplantae > Chlorophyta > Chlorophyceae > Chlamydomonadales > Haematococcaceae > Haematococcus > Haematococcus lacustris. Next base: position 15,093,439 of record JASKMD010000006.1, read on the forward strand.
AGGGAGAGGGGAGAGGGAGAGGGGAGAGGGGAGAGGGGAGAGGGGAGAGGGGAGAGGGGAGAGGGGAGAGGGAGAGGGGAGAGGGGAGAGGGGAGAGGGGAGGGGGAGGGGGAGGGGGAGGGGGAGGGGGAGGGGAAGGTGGTGCGGAAGGGTGAGGGTGAGGGTGAGGTGCCTACTGCTACCTACTGCAGCTGTTTGATGTTGGTCTTGTTGCTGCATGTGTCCCAGTGGTCACAAGCTGGAAGGCAGGCTCCCTGAGGCCACCCTCCAGGCGCTGCCGTCCCTGATGGTGCTGGATGCCTCAAGGTAGGGTGGGGCCGACCCCACTGCCAGGCTCAGCTGGAAAGCCAGGCTGGGCAAGTATACCCAGACGAGGCAGCTGGCAGGCTGGCATGAAAAAATGGGCGAGGCATGCAGGACAAGGTGGATACAATGATGGGAGGGGTTCAGTGGAGCTTGCTGAGCAGTTGCTCTCTGAAGCTGCATGGCATTGCTGCAATGCAGCCTTGACCCTTGCTGCCCTTTGCCCGGCTTGACCCACACCTGCGGACTCTGCCCGCCCTCTGGGGTTCTGCTGCAGGAACCTGTTGAGCGGGACCCTCCCCCAACGCCCTGTTTGGGCACAACATGGTGTTCCTCAGCCTGTCTGACAACGACTTTTCAGGTGATGCCAGGCCCACCTGCCCCATAGGCAAGCAGCTGCAGCTGGCCTTGTAGCAGCCTAGCTCTGACAACACTGCAGGTTAGCCAAAGGCCCTCCCCCCTCCCCCTCCCCCTCCCCTCCCCACCCCCCTCCCCCCTCCCCCCCTCCCCTCCCCCCCTCCCCCCTCCCTCCCCCCTCCCCCCCCCCCTCCCCCCCTCCCCCTCCGCCCCCTCCCCCCCACCCCCCTCCCCCCCTCCCCCTACCCCCTCCCCCTCCCCCTCCCCCTCCCCTCCCCCTCCCCCCTCCCCCTCCCCCCTCCCCCTCCCCCTCCCCCTCCCCCCCCCCTCCCCCTTCCCCCTCCCCTCCCCTCCCCTCCCCTCCCCTCCCGCTCCGCCTCCCCCATCGTGCCCATGATGCTGTTTGGGGGGCTTGCAGGCAGCCTACCCTCCAGCTGGCAGCAGCTGGACTCCCTCAGGACTCTCCACCTTGCCAACAATGCCCTCTCAGGCCAGGTGGGGTCAAAGGCCAGCCAGTCAGGACAAACATGTCACAAAGCCGTGCAGCTGTCAACCTGACCGTCCTCGATTTGGCTGCCCCTCCCCCTCCCCCTCCCCACACTCCCCCTAACCCCATAACCCCCCCGCCAGCCCCCTGCCCCCCGCCCTCTGCCCCCCAGGTGCCTCCCTCATGGATCCAGATGAACAACCTAGCCGTGCTGGACATCACTGAGAACTGCGGCATCTGCGGCCCGGTAGGCATCAGGCAGCAGGCAGCTAGGAGAATAGGTGGACAGCTAGGTAGGCGGAGGGAGGTGGGGCCCCTGGGGAGGAGCGGCTGGGGGGGCCGGCTCTGCAGCTGCGCATGCCAGAGCAACCCTTGGTGACAGAGGGGGGGCGGCTGTCCAGCAGTCGCGTGTTGGGAGGGGCTTGCCGTCCAGCCCTGCCCCAACTGCAGCCACAGCTTCCCATCAGGCTGCGCCCCAGGCGCCCCAGGCCCGTAACCTAGATGCAGCAGGAGAAGGCCACACCACAGCCAACTGCCAGCTATGATATAGAGGCTTGCTCCTCCCCAGGTCATGTTGACCCGGGCCTGGCACCCCATCCCCACCCCCATGCTGCCCCCCAGCCCACCCCACCCCACCCTGATGCCCCCCTCTGCCTCTCCCCTCCCCCTCCTGTCCTCCACCCCCCGCCTGCACCCCCCTGGCCTGGTGGCGTGCAGAACCCTCTTGGGCCCTTGGTGACAGTGATGCGCTCAGGCACCTACCTGGGCAGCTTCTGCTCCGCCAACCTCTGCGCCGCTAAGTGAGCAAGCCAACAGCAGCAGGGAGGGAGGGGGGGCAGCAGCAGTGGCGGCAGCAACAGGGAGGGGGGCCAGCTCTTGCGGGCAGTGGCAGCCCAGTGAGTGAGTAATGGCAGGGCAGTGGCAGTTGCAGCAGGTGGGGTTAGGCAGGGCAGGCAGGGCAGGTGGGGGCAGGCAGGGGGTCGCTGGAGCCAGTTCCTGCTGTGACCATGGCTGGTCCGTCAGCACCCTCTGCTGCTGCTGCTGCTGCTGCTGCTGCTGCTGCTGCTGCTGCTGCTGCTGCTGCTGCTGCTGCTGCTGCTGCTGCTGCTGCTGCTGCTGCTGCTGCTGCTGCTGCTGCTGCTGCTGCTGCTGCTGCTGCTGCTGCTGCTGCTGCTGCTGCTGCTGCTGCTGCTGCTGCTGCTGCTGCTGCTGCTGCTGCTGCTGCTGCTGCTGCTGCTGCTGCTGCTGCTGCTGCTGCTGCTGCTGCTGCTGCTGCTGCTGCTGCTGCTGCTGCTGCTGCTGCTGCTGCTGCTGCTGCTGCTCGAGCTGCTGCTCTAGCTGTGACCCTGCTCCCTAGCTGTTGCGCCTCATGTGCTGCCGGCCTGCGCTCTGCCTGTACACCCCACAGGAGGCCCGTGGTGCCGCTGATTGCTGCCCTGGGCATTGTGGGCGGGGCAGTGAGCCTGATTGCGCTCCTGTGGGCGTCCAGGTCAGTGGTGGTGCCTGGAGCTGACTGCAGCTGCTGGTACAGCAGCTTGTGACAATCTGCAGTGTCTTAGGTGGCAAGGGTCTTTACTGTGCCGTGACCTACTTTGTTATTTCCCGAGCAAAGTATCATTCTAGGCACATGCACGGGCGCGGCACCATTACGCATAGAGCTCATGACTTTGGCTAGTCACCCTGGCCACATGAACCCTTGCCACATAATATCCTGACTGATGACTCCTGCTACTTGAACTGGCATGAGCTGCTTGTACGACAACTGCAGGTTGTATCAATCATTATTATCATTTCTCTGCTGCACCCAAAGCGACCCTGAGGTTTTTGTTAGAATCAGAATGCTGGGGTGTTGCATACACAAGGCACATTAGAGATGTGGACCGCATGGTTAGAATGGTTTTAGGGTGCCATTCCAGGAATGCATAGCTGACGGTGCCCAGGGCTTGAAGGAGCGTGTGTCTGGTTGCATAATGCTGTTGCAACGTGTGTGGCGCTGAGTGACCAGTAGCATCATCATCAGCGCTGGTCAATTGGGACCTGTCCCACTGATTACTAGCATCCTAGGAGCCATTGAGTGATGCCGGCACTGCTGCAGCTGCCTAGGGGAGCAACCCCATAACAGCCCCCTCTCACGTCACAACGTTTGGACAATCTTAACTCTATGACTACACGAGCCCTCAGAGGATACTCAGAGGAATCTACTGTGTACATCACGCTCTGTGACTGTCTGTCATGGAGACTACCCCATCACAGCCCTCTCACGCCATGACGTCTGGATAATGGATAATCTGGATATATCGGGATATAATGGATAATCGATGGATAATCTTGACTCTACCACTATAGCACACTCTGTGGTTGTCCGTCATGGGGAGGAGGTGCAGGGTACTGAGCCTAATTGGCGCTCAGGATGCGCCCCAGGACACGTTCCATGGCTAGGTCTAGGGTGAGGCTACGCTCAACCTGGCCACGTTCAGGGTCACCATTGACCGCCCATGCTCTGAGGGGTCAGTCAATGATGCCAGGCATCATGCGTATGTGAGGTCCCCTGTGTCCAGGCCACAGTGCACAGGCCAAGTAAAGCATGCTGTCTAGAATCAGCACGCTTTTGGTTCCAATGTCACTTGTCACGCAAAACAAACATCACTGGTGTGAGGCCTGACCTGCCTGCTGCTGCCTGCTGGCCCTGCCCAGGGCGCACATTGCAGCCTGCAGCCCCTGCCTGGCTGAATGGCTGGACCACTTTTTGCCGCCTGCAAGGCCTAGGCTGGTGAGCAGCAACTGCCTAGAAGCTGGCCGGCAGCTGACGGGAAGTTGGCTGGCAGCTGGCAAAGGATAGCCAGCTGGCAGTAAGCTGTTACTGCCAACTCAGCATGTGCTGATTGCTGGTCTCTGGGGCTTGGTATGGCTTGATCAGCCTGCTTAGCCAGGCAGGTGCCACGCCTGCATTGTGCTGCCTAACGCGCGAGCATGATGGAGCATATGTCTGGGACAGTGTGATGAGGGTGTGATAAGGCGGTAGTGTGATGAGGGTGTGCGAGAGCAGGGGTGGGGGGTTTGGAGAGTGTGACCCATCACTCTGCCGGCTACACCAACTGCATACCTGCCTGTTGCCCTGCTGGGTATGCAGGGTGAGGTGCAGTGGGCCGAGGCAGTTCAGGCCGCCCAGGCTGCCCAGGCGCGGATGTCAGCTGCCCTGCGCCCCCTACCCCTGCTGCGTCTTACAGTGTGGGCAGGCAGCGGCGAGGTGTGCCTGGAAAAGGTGGGTTCGGGGGCCTGGATGCAGGGAGGGTATCTCCCTCACACTTCCCTCCTACCCTGCTGTTACACTTCCTCTCACACTGCGCCCCTCATCATCGACATGTGTGATGCTGCCCCTCACTCCTCAGTTGCATGACTCCATGCGGGCTTCCCTGGAGCATCCCTATCAAGCTTCCCAGACTGGCCCCTCCAGTCAGCTCGGCTCGACCTACGGCAGCAGCAGGCTGGCTCAGCAGACGCCTCCCCACCCACCACCCCAGGCAGCCGCCCTGCCACCTCCCCCTCTCACCCCGGCAGCAGGGACACCGGCCGCAGTAGACCTGGCTGACCTGGCCACCACCTCCACTGCCAGGGCCGCCCCCTCAGCCATGAGCAGCAGCAGCAGCAGCAGCAGCAGCTGTCTTGGGAGCGACAAGGGGCGGACGCCTGGGCCAGAGGGGGCTCCAGCAGAAGGCGTGGCAGTGGGTGGAGAGGGCCCGGTGCCTGGCACACCGGTCCCTCCCCTTGTCTGGGGTGAGGAGGCAGGCAAGGACACAGCAGAGGTCGGGGGTTCTACTCCCGTGCAGGGTCTGGTGTACCAGGAGGCGCAGTGGGAGTTCAAGCTGCCAGGTGTGTGGGGCCTGGCTGCCAACCCTCGCCTCTGGGGCTGTGTCAGTGCCTGAACCCACCTGCACTAGGGCAGTCCGGAGGCTGCTGCCTGGACCCCTTGCCTGATGTTGGGCAGAGGAGGCGAGGGCATGATGACTCCCCCCTGCACTAGGGCTGTCCGGAGGCTGCTGCTTAACGCTGTCACCCAGCCCGTACTGCAACTGATGCACTGCAACTGCCACTCCCCCTTCACCTTCCCGGGTCAGAGGGCGCTGCATCAGCTGGCGTGGCAGTTGAGGGAGGGATCCAGCACCCCCACCTTCCACCATGGCTGCTGCCTGGCCCCTTGCACAGCCTGTGCTGCAACCGATGCACTGCACCTGCCACCCCTCAGGTGTTGACGCGCTGGTGCTTTCCCCTGGGCTGCGTGCACTGCACCTCGTCCGGGCAGAGGCCCCGCACCACTCAGGCTTTGCCACCTGGTCCGTCTCCCCACCTGCCCCTGACACCCACTCGGGCCACCCACCAGCGCAGCCGCTGCCAGACCCACCCCCTCCAGCCCGGCGCCCCCTCTTTGCACAGTTGGCTATTTGGACAAGCACCAGCCGCCCAGCGAGTGACCCGGCAACAGCCCCGTCTGCCAGCAGGAGGTCAGCCAGCCTGCCCCCGTTGGCTGACCAGCCTGGTGACAACCGGGTGTAGGCAGGGGGAGGGCAAGGCAGGGGTGCAGCGGTGGGCCTTGTGGCACAGAGCTGTGTGGCACCCTTGTGGCTGCGCTGGAGCGGTGTGCCTCGTGGCAAGGGCCTTGGGGCGGTGGTGAGCAGTGGCCTTGTCTCCTTTACACAGCACCCACACGTTGGGGTTGTGAAGGTCTGGGTAGTAGGGCACCACCGCAAAGCAGAGATGGTGGGTCACACCACTACCGCCCGTTAGGTCTTATGCTGCTTGGCCACCCTCCCCTACCAATGCAGGGCGTGTAAGAGTACACCTGGCCCTGCTGATGCTGCCGCGTGCCTGGTCACAGCACCAGGGCCACTGCCTGCCTTGTCCCATTCTAGTGAGAAGTAGGCACAGTGGAGCCAAGAGCAGAGTGGTCGGCAGGCATGTTGACTGATGCAAGATTGCGAGCGAGAGTGTTGCAGCCGGGGTGATTCAACCCAAACATGTAGTATCGGCTGCTTAGCTAATGTGGTTTTGTCATGGGATTGGTTGCAGCGGCACACAATTGTGCATGCGTATGATCATTGACAAAGCCGAAGCTGACACACTGGCATATTGTCATGAACATACGCACAATACTGCAATTGAGTTGTGTTTAGCATCGTGTACCAGATTTAGGTCATTCCAGTGTCCACAAGTTGGTGGTGTTGAAAAACACCGGTTTGTGATGTAAAGCTCAAGAGCAGGCTAAGGATGTTTCAGACCTCCTCGGACTCGCCCTTCTTGGTGGACTTCTTGGGAATGAGCACAGACTGGATGTTGGGCAGCACCCCGCCCGATGCAATGGTGACCTCGCCGAGCAGCTTGCTCAGCTCCTCATCGTTGCGCACGGCCAGCTGGATGTGGCGGGGCACGATGCGGGTCTTTTTGTTGTCGCGGGCGGCGTTGCCCGCTAGCTCCAGCACCTCAGCCACCAGGTACTCCAGCACGGCGGCCAGGTACACGGGAGCACCAGCGCCTACGCGCTCCGCGTACTTGCCCTTCTTCAGGTAGCGGGCGATGCGGCCCACAGGGAAGGCCAGGCCGGCCTTGCTGGAACGGCTCACGGCCTTCTTGCCGCTGCTTCCCTTGCGCCCACTGGCGGGGGCTGCCTTGTTGGAGTCGGTCTGGGGGGCCATTACTGGCTACCCCTCCCATTGAACCACCAACCCCCCTCACGGTAAGGGACAACGGCTTTTCCGGACTCATTTCTGCACGGATTTACACGCGGATTGAAGCGTCAGAAAGCGGCTGCGATCAGCCACACGCTGAGCTGGTCGGGCATGTTGCCGGGTATGCGACCCTACCGAGCCTGCGGATTTGATGTACGCTGACCCAGTATCTGTGAGTTCCTGATTAACGCGATGGATAGTGCGCGATGTGCGAGGAGCCCGACCCCATGTCCAACATCGTGACCAACATGCGCTGACTCAGGGGCTCTGAAACTAGGCTCTGGGGCTCTGGAACTAGGAGGAGACCACAGTAGGAGCACAGCAGTGGCAACTGCATCAATCATTTGTTGATTAGGCTCCAAGAGGTGGGATAACCCTCCTCCATGCTGCCCACTCTGCTGATGCCCGTTTGACAACCATCAAACTAAATCAAACTCTCCAGCCTTGCGTCACTGGCTAGGGAACTCACTGTGAACCCCCTGCCAAAGTCTCAACTATTGCTGAGAATTGCTAGTAGGGGTTTTAGAAGCTGGCGTGTGCACATGCCTGCAGCATGCCGACATCCAGATATCACCCCTACAAACGGAAGGAGGGCCAGGCTGGCCGCTGTGCGTGTTGTGTGAGGTCTACGCCAGCTGGCAGCACTGGCTGGGTGGAGATTCATGTGGAGAGGGAGGCTGTGTAAGATGATGTTGAGAAAACTGGGCTCCATGCGTAAAGTGTACCGCAGCGGAGAACTATGCATCCCGCGTTGTGGGTGTTGTGAAGCAGCAGTTAAAAGGCCCGTTGCGCAGAGCGAAACCGTTCGCGTGCCTGGCAGGCTGCCGGTCACCGTGGGTGCCAGCAGCTCGGGCGCGCAGGTGCAAGCGCAACGCAGAAAGAAGGCGTTGCGCGTTAAAATGACAACTCAACTCTCACCAGGCACGCCGCAAAGTCAAATGTCCCTTACGTGGTGGTTCAATGGGAGGGGTAGCCTACTGCTCTTTTGACTTTTTTTGTTGAATTGTTAAAGCGGTGCGTTGGGTTGTGAACAAGCACGCGAGTGCAGCTGTGTAAGTTGTGCCCGCAGCAGAGGCGGTTATGGGATCAGCGGGATGTGTTTCGCGCCGAGCCGTCCTGCTGATCCACTCCCCGCCCCGGCCAAGGCCGTTCCCTACTTGTGACGCACATACTTGCATCAACAACGCACTCTCAATCAACAACCAACACACAAGCATCAGTAGCGCCCGCAATGGCTCCCAAGGCTGCAGACAAGGCCCCGGCCAAGAAGGCCGCCCCCGCTAAGACTGGCGACAAGGCAAAGCTGGGGGCCGCAGCGGACAAGAACAAGAAGAAGGTGGCCAAGGTGGAGAGCTACAAGCTGTACATCTACAAGGTGTTGAAGCAGGTGCATCCCGACACCGGCATCAGCTCCAAGGCCATCTCCATCCTCAACTCCTTCGTCAACGACATCTTCGACAAGATCGCCAGCGAGGCCTCACGCCTGGCCCGCTACAACAAGAAGCCCACCGTGACGTCCCGTGAAATCCAGACCGCGGTGCGCCTGGTACTGCCCGGCGAGCTGGCCAAACACGCCGTGTCTGAGGGGACCAAGGCCGTCACCAAGTTCACCTCACTGTAAAGCACCTTCAACTGCCTGGTCTGGCTATGTCCTGCAAACGGTGTTTTTCAACACCATCGTGCCCGGGGCAGAAGATATTGTCTCAGTCATCTCACTGCTGGTTTTACGTTGTGAGCTCAACGTCATCATGGGCATGGCTTGCTAGCTACCCTCCTTCCTTATCACTATTGCCTAGATGCACCATAAACATTGTTTGACAACTCATTTGCCACGCTTTCGCTGTGTATTTGAAAGACAGGCTGCTTATCTAGGCGAATTGACACACATGCACTGAACAAGACAGACACTGACTGACCCTGCCACCTCATGACGGCTGCTGCTCTGGAGCTTGCTGCTGATTACCGCCCTCAACCTGCATAGCCCCTGAGGGCGACTGCCCCTGCCTGAGCTGTGCCTCACTCCGACTTCATGCCAGGCTGCGGATCCACTGCTGTTGCTGCCGCCCCTCCTGCAGCTGCTGCCTGGGGGTAGATGAAGTGGGTCCACACATTGGACATGTAGATAGCCAGGGACCACAGCGCCAGGGCCGTGGCACCCCACAGCAGGGCGAAGGCGGCCCAGGTCAGGCCGCGCAGCACAGGCGGCCCTGCAGCCAGGGGCAGGGAGGCGAATAGGACCAGCACCAGCTTAGGGGCTGTTGTAGTATGCACGCTGCAGAGCCTGTTGTGCTGCTAAGGGGTGGCCGGCAGTGGCCTGACCTGACATGCAGCCCGGCAGCCAGCGGGCGAGGTCAGCAGCGGGCTGGCGCAGCACCAGCAGCGTGCTCATGGACACCATCTGGAGTGCCGTCTTCCACTTGCCCAGGCTGTTCACCTTGACAGCCTGCACCTCATGGCCCCCACCATCAGCTCAGCAGCGCTGCACAGTCTAAGGCAAGCAGGTGCCAGGCAGCCGGGTCAGGGGGCAACGCTGGGTCAGGCGCAAAGAACCAGGCATGAAAGTTGCGAAAATGTGAGAGACGTTCCAACCCTAGTCATGTGAGAGCCGTGTGTCCTGCTGCTGCTGTCTACCACACAACGCAATGAAGGGCAAGAAACGCAAGGGCGCAGATGAGCCCTGGATGCTGCTGAGCGATAAGGGGGCCCGCCCTCCAGTGGACAGCATCTGGAGTGTTAGCTCTGTCAGCAGGTCGCCCCTCAGCTTGGGCTGCGCCATCCTCTCCGGCAACACTGTCCAACACCCTGGTCCAGTGCTGGGCAAGCAAGCTTGTCAAACAGTGCCTGGCCAACTGCTGGTGCCCACCACCTAAATGGGCCAAGCAAAGGTGAAGGAAGTGGAGCCAAGGGCTGTGAGGCAGGGGAGAGGAGTGGAAGATGCCACCCCTCTTTGCCAGCGGAATGATGGTGGCGGAGGAAGGGACTGGTGTATGCTTGAGGGTGAGGTACCCCACCTTGTGTGCCGCCCCCCCTGAGGCTGCTGCCCACTCCCTCAGCGCTGACATGGTGAGCTCTCTGCAGATCATGAGGGCCACCGGGACCACCATCGCTGCGGGGGGCAGGGCAGGGCCGAGGTGCAAGGCCAGGGGCCGCGGCTGCACTCTGTCGCACAACACGACCTCAGCCGGGAGCAGGGCTCACCCTCATGGCCAGTGGAGCTAGGGCAGGTCAGGGGCCCAGGTCTGGGGCTTGCCCTGCCCCTTAGCAGCCAAGCCAGCCCCAACACGCTCCCACCTGCTGCCTTTCTTCCTCTGCCTGGCCCTGTCCCCGCTCACTGTGCCCTTCTCATGCAGGTTTTAGTGGCAGAGCAAGGGGTGGCAGGGCAGGAGGTGGCAGGGCAGGAGGTGGCAGGGCAGGAGGTGGTAGGGCAGGAGGTGGCAGGGTAGGGGGTAGCAGGGCAGGGGGTAGCAGGGCAGGGGGTAGGTCTCACCTGAGGGTGTGACTGGGGCTGGGGGTGAGGTGGTGAGCAGGATGAGGGTGGTGCACACCCTGCGGCCAGCACCAGGCTGCCAGGCCTCCACCCCCCGCCTGCTGCCCTGCATGCCCGCTGCGCCTTTCACATGGTTGCGCTGCTGGGCACATACCGCTGTGCGTCAACCCTGGTGGGCTGACCATGGTCCTAGTGAGCTTGCCTGAGCCACTTGCCAGTGGTGCCCAGGTGTGGTGCAAAGTGTAGTGCCAGGTGGAGTGCCAGTGCGGCAGCTGGTGAGTGTCCCTGGGGTGTGGTTGGCTAGGTGCTGGGCCAGGCGCTGGGCCAGGCTCTGGGCCAGGCGCTGGGCCAGGCTGTGCTGGGCCAGGCAGGTGCTGGGCCAGGCTGTGCTGCCGGCTGCCCCACCTACATGATCTTGTCAGCCACAGGGTCCAGGAAAGCACCAAACACGGTGGCTAGCTTCAGCTGCACGGCACAGCACAACCAAGACGAACTGACTTGAGTGCTGAGCACCGACTGCTGCCATGGCTGCTCGTGCTGTAGCTCCAGCTGTAGCTTCTCGCTGCCTAGCTGCTGGACACTACAGATAAGACAGCCCCTGCCCATTAGCAGGGGAATGTTGTGCAGTAGCTTCAGCTGCCACCAGAGGGTCAGTAGTGGTGACAGAGGGTCAGTAGTCGTCAGAGGGTCAGTAGTGGTGACACCACTGTTCTCTGCCGCTGCCGTTCTTGCTGCCTCTACAGCTTTTCCTGTCATCCTTCGTTCCATCTACGACACTGCCACTGCTGGCGTGGCGTGCTTGCCATGACTGCAACTTTGGCTTCTGTGGCATGGCGACTGTGTTGCCGGACAGAGCGCAGGGCTGACTCACCCTGCGTGCCAAGTAGCCATCCAGCCAGTCTGTAAGGGCTGCGGCTATGAACACAATGGCGGCTGTGATGGGGGCAAACTGCCACTGCAGCTCCCACAGGACCAGTGTGACAGGGACCATCACCAGCCTCACGAAGGTGAGCACATTAGGCAGTGTCAGGATCGGTTGCCGCACTGGTGGCTGGGGGGGCCGGTGGGCCGCTGCAAGGTGCCTGTATGTCTCACTGCGCCGGTCTAGAGGGCTGAGGATGGACTCCTGCGGGGAGGAAGAGAGGAGGGCACTTGAGGCATGGGCGCTCGAATTCATGAGCGACAGATGGGTAACCGTGGGGCCCCTCGCGGTGCAGCAGGCACAGTCAGCTTCAATGCAGACACTCACGGCGCCTTCCCCACGGAGCAGCAGGGGGATGCGCGGGATTTCCGCATTGTCGAGCTGTGCTGGAGCCATGGGCTGCCTTGCGACATCTACACTGCGGCCAGCGATGCGGGCACGGCAAAAATTGTCAACGGTCACATCTTCAAAGAGAAACATGATTGAAGTGCTGATCCGATAAACTGCCGGCAATGCAGCGACAGTGTGACTGTGCGGCCCGTCGCGCTGCGGCGCAGGGATGTGCTCCTACCATGCGGCCCTCCCCCCTCCCCCGGGCCTGCTCCCTCAGGCCCAGCCTGCACTGCTGCCAGGCAGGTGCAGGGCAGCAAAGCAGTGAGTCAGCACCCAGTGACGTGCGGCGCAGCGTGCTCAGGGTTGCCGCCCTCCTTGCGGCCTCCACCACCCTGGACAGCCAGCCAGGCCAGGCACTGCCGCTGGCACCCTTGGGCGAAGTCCGCCGTGTGGGCGGGGCCAAGCTCACAGGTCTATCAGCTGAGCAAGTCAAGGTGCCTCCCTGCCACCTCAGCAGCACTGCCCAGCAGCCATACCGGGCTGCCGGCTCGGCTGTGTGATCTAAAAAGAACTACTGTGCACGACAGCAGCCATGGCTTTTGTGCACAACAGAAAACAGGCAGGGGCTTGGTTGCTGATTGGCAAGGTGATCTGCCCTGAGGGCTGTAGTCCTAGGCTGTGCAACGCCGGTGTCATCATCACCACATGGCATTTGCCAATACGCGATCTAAGTGGCTGCCGTGGGCGTTGCTGCAGCACAGCGCTGGTGTGCTAGGATTTTGGATGCAGCGCGGGTTCCGTGCATGCATGAGGCTGACAGCACACCAGCACACATGACAACCCAACATTGCCATGCATGGGGTGCTTTGGCTCATGCGTGCATGCATGCAGGAGGTGCTTGCCCGGGACCTGGCTGAGGGCATGTACTTTGTCACAGGCAACCTGACCCGCGAGGTGTTCAGCGACGACTGTGTGTTCGTGGACCCAACCAACGAGGTCACCGGCCTGTCCAAGTACTTGACTGCGCTGGGCATCCTGTTCGACCCACAATGGTCCAAGGTGACCTGCCCTGCTGCACCACGCAAAGCTTGAAGTGGGACCTGCTCATGTCACGGCAGCCCTGCCCTGCCCCGCACTGCACCACCTCTTGGCCGCTGCCACATCTAGCCGCTGCCTCGCCATGCCGAGGGCAACCCCTGGTGGCAGTCTCCTCCTCTGGCTCAGCCCCTGGCAACTGGCCTGATGCCTGCCTGCCAGCAGTCCTGCTGCTGCGGGAGTCCTGTTATCCCAGCCATGACTGTGATGCCTGCCTGGCAGTGCGCTGCTGCTGGAACGCAGCCTGGGTGGACACAGCCATGATGCTGCACAAGGGCACATCCTCCGCAGCACAGCCACATGCAGGGCTAGGCCACCCCGCCCTGTCATGCAGTGAGTAGCTCAGTAGGTGTGGGTGACTCATGAAAAAGGGACGGTCCCCCTCCAGGCTCAGGCGGCCGACTATAACAGTGGAGCAGATATAGAATGGCCAGTCACAATCCTTCAAGAGAGTAGTTATTTCTTTCTGTAGGGTATTGCCTCTTAGCACGCATCAGCACGCCACACTGTAAGCTGTCGCTGCCCCACACCACCCACTCCCCCTCCTGCACTTTGTGTTGGCGGCGCGCTGCACTACATGCCCTGCACGGCCCTGAGCCCCCAGCCGCACACATAGCCGTGAGGAGGTGTGAGGTGTGATGAGGTGTGAGGAGGTGTGAGGAGGTGTGAGGTGTGTGACCACCTTCTCACCCGGGCAGGTGGAGCTGCTGGACATCCGGGTGGCTGGCAGCGACCGGGTGGAGGCAGACTGGAGGCTGGGCGGGTGGCTTCGCTCAGAGAATTTCCCCTGGCAGCCCAAGGTGGAGCCCTTCCAGGGTGTGTGCGGCCTGCAGGGCGCTGACCACCTGGCAGGGTGACCTCACTCCACCCTGTCACACATATGGCTGTTGTTGTAGTTGGTCGAAAGTGTCCCCATTGCAAGCATGCAGTATTGCTGATGGTAGCACACAGCTACAACACCTTGACCCTCATCACGACCTAGGAACGGTGCACTGCTACAGCGCCTGACTGGTATGGCTGCTGCACTGTCACATGTAACTACCTGCATGGCTGCATGGACAAAGCAAGGTGCACACGGCTCAGACATGAAAGCCATTGCGCCGTGGGGGTGGGGTGTCTGCTGCTGCTGGGCAAGCCCCCCCTGCAGTGTGGGGTGGAGGGCTAGACAAGTGGTAGGGGGTAGTGGGCCCACCATTGTGTGCAGCTCATTGCCCAGCCACTGCCTGGCTGCTGCTGCTGTTGATTGTTGCTACACCTCTGTGGGTCCTGGGCCAGCTGCAGGACAGTCCATATGGTGCGTGCTCTAACCACGTGGGCTGACCAGCTGCTGCCAGGCCTGCCAGCCTTGGCCCTGCCACCCCTCCTGCCTTGCACCACCACACCCATGCCTGCTGATCACCCACTGCCTAGCTCCAGTGTCGATGGCTGCAGCGCACTGATGTATTGATTTGTGTGATGTGTGTGTGACCCCCTGCAGGTCACACCGTGTACCTGCTGGACAAGGAGGGGCTAGTGAGCAAGCAGGAGCAGACCTGGGGCATCTCTGCGCTGCAAGCCCTGGCGCAGACTTTCACCCCGGTGCCTGGTCCCAAGCGCCAGCTGTTCTGACTCCACCGCAGTGTGATGGCATGTCATGAGGTGGCAGCTCTCCATCCACCAGGGGTGCTTTAGTGCTGCTACATGCCCGCAGCAGCGAGCTAGCATGAGGTTGGCACCAGGGTATTGCAGGAGGTGTGGTGGGTTGCTAGCTAGCTTGAAGATGGTTAGGTGTGTATGAGGGTTGTGCAGCTGCAAGTACTTGAATTAAATCAGGTCAATTGCACACTGTGATCTCACACCAAGCAGTGCTACAGACGGTGAGCATACAGCTTCTCAGCATGCAACACGGGCAGCACAGGTCCAGTTGTCCATCCCTTGCAATGATGTGGCAGCGCAACATTGTAGCCTCGCATGGGCATATCACCAGCACCCGACAATGCGAGCGGTTTGCAGATACTCTCCCCTACCAAGTAAGAGGATTAAGAGTCTCGTTGGGTATGACTGGCAACAAGTTTTAATCCCTACAGCCCTCATGCAACACCAAAATAAAGCATGAGTTGTAATCAAACACAGGCTGCGAGATCGCTTTTGTAAAGGCTACTGATAGTGTGCCTAATGCCCACTTCAGCTCAGCCTTCTGGTGTGTGTGCCTCCAGGCTACTACTAGCAAGAGCTCTACCCTACTCTATAGCTCTTACTCACACACAACCCCTTTGTGAGGGGTTTGATATCTTGTTTCCTTGGATTGTCTTGCTGTAGCTGGCTATTGCCGCCACTTGCGCCGCCACTTACGCAACAGGGCCTTGTCACGCAAGTACACCCACTCCTGGCCTGGCCTGCCCGGCTTTGGCATGGCTGGGCGGCCATCCCAGTAGCACAGCTCGGTGGGGCGTGGGCCTGGGCCGACTGCACAGCGGCGGATGTTCAGCGCGGCTGACACGTCCCGGTCATGCACATGGTGTGGGAAATGGCAGTTGTCATTGCACAGTGACACAAACTGGCCTCGAACATCAGCCACAGCTGTCATTGCACAGTGACAAAGTGGCCTCGGAGCTGAGCCACAGTTGTCATCGCGCAGTGACACAAGATCGCATCCGAGCTGGGCCACAAGTGTTACTGTACACTGACACAGAAAGGCCTCGATGCTGAGCCACAGTTGTTACTGCATAGTGACACAAATTTTCCCAACATGTAGACGAATATTCAAACTTGCTTCTCCAATGCATGTACTCTACGAGCATTCTCGGCGGTCGACGTATCTTTGCCTATACCGTCATGAACTAATGTCAACGTATTGTCCCACAATGAGGTCCGCAGTAATCAATTGTCTGGCGCGAGTGGCACCCCGAGTCCAGGTAGGATTGCGCTATGATGTTTAGGAGCAATACAATCTCTCCCACAACATACGACACGAGCAATATCTGTGCATGCAGGGTGGAAACGGCTTGTGCGGGTTGAATGAGAAGCTGGTACACATAGCTGCTGGTGTGGCACTCAGCCAGCTGCTGGATGTCACTGCTACTGTGGCAGTGGAGGAACTACATGACATTGTCACTGGGTAAGATTTCAAGCAGCAATAAAGTGCACAGGAACCAACTGAACGGAATGCTTCATGCACTGTGGACACATGTCTATGTGCAGAGCTCGCAAATATGTGCATAAAAAGTTGCAGAAAGCAACTGGTGACCAGCTGGCTGAGTACTCCAAGCTGCACATGTATTACATGTCGTTCGAAAGAAAGGACAGCAATGCAGCCCCTACATGCTTGGAGCCCTTTGCACTGTTATACAACAGTTACTGCAAAGGTATTCCAGCCAGTCTGCTTGCCTGTTTGGGTGCCTGCCTGCCTGCCTGCCTGCCTGCCTGCCTGCCTGCCTGCCTGCCTGCCTGCCTGCCTGCCTGCCTGCCTGCCTGCCTGCCTGCTTGCTTGCCACAAATGTCTATTGCTGATACTAAACAGCTAATAATGACTACGAATTGTGCCATGTTACTGCAGTTCTTGTGGGAGGCCACCTGGATCCAGAGTACATGGCATGCAAACTTAAATGTGCCAAGCTATGGCAGTGGTTTGTGGATCCGTTGCCATCTGTCACACAGCAACAGCAGCAGCAACAGCAGGAACACCTGCAGCAACAACAGCAAGAGCAGCAGGAAGTAGGGCTGCACCAACAAGGGCAGCAAGTTTCAGATCAAGCGGCGCCAATAGGAGCAAGAGCAGCTACACTTGCAACTGTTGCAGTAGCACCAGCACTTGAGCACAACCATACAACAGCAGCAGTACCATTGGCATCTGCAACAGGTACAGCAGGCACAGAAGTGGAACCTGCACCTCCAACTGCAGCAGCAGCAGTGTCAGCACCACAAGTAGCACCAACATTGGAACCAGCAACAGCATCACAAGCAGCAGTAGCAGCTGGAGAAGCAACAGCAGCAACAGCAGGGACAGCAGCAGGGACAATGGCGACGTGGCGAGAAATGAGGCTGGCCCATCAGGAGTGCAGGTGATGAAGGTTAGGGAAGGTTAGAGAGATACTTGGTTACTCTTACATAGGTATAACTGCGCATACATGCCATGGTGGATCTTCTAGGGATTCTGGAACATGGCCCACATGAGTGATGCCACGTAGACACAGATGACACCATGCAGACACAAGTGACACTTGTCACCTGTAACTGTGGCTTGTAAGAGTAACCAAGTATCTCTCTAACCTTCCCTAACCTTCATCACCTGCACTCCTGATGGGCCAGCCTCATTTCTCGCCACGTCAGCTTGCATTATGCCCTGCAATAAGAAAACATGTCAAGCCATAAGAATTCATGTCCAGTACTCCGTTTCATGCAGGGCATTGTTTGAATTATCGTACCGTTATGAAGTCGAGTTTCTTATGGATGCTATCAAGGCTGGCTGCCACCGGATCTCTTGGCTCCTGCAATTACCACACATGACAACTTGTACATACATACCCTTGGAAATAGGCATGCATACACGAAGATGCATACACATGCATGTGTACATACATACTTTCATTTGCTTGACAGAAATGCCGGTTTATTGCATTTGTGTCAACAGCTCACATCCTCTATCACTGATGTATGTTGCCTCACCGCCACATGATGACCGAGAAGGTTCTTTCTTCTATTGCATCTTGCAGGTGGCTCGTCTTGCTGCTGCAGGCTGCTTCTTCTTGCACTGGCTTCTTCCGCCATTGTCCCTGCTGCTGTCCCTGCTGTTGCTGCTGTTGCTTCTCCAGCTGCTACTGCTGCTTGTGATGCTGTTGCTGGTTCCAATGTTGGTGCTACTTGTGGTGCTGACACTGCTGCTGCTGCAGTTGGAGGTGCAGGTTCCACTTCTGTGCCTGCTGTACCTGTTGCAGATGCCAATGGTACTGCTGCTGCTGTATGGTTGTGCTCAAGTGCTGGTGCTACTGCAACAGTTGCAAGTGTAGCTGCTCTTGCTCCTGTTGGCGCCGCTTGATCTGAAACTTTCTGCCCTTGTTGGTGCAGCCCTACTTCCTGCTGCTCTTGCTGTTGTTGCTGCAGGTGTTCCTGCTGTTGCTGCTGCTCTTGCTGTGTGACAGATGGCAACGGATCCACAAACCACTGCCATAGCTTGGCACATTTAAATCTGCATGCCATGTACTCTGAATCCAGGTGGCCTCCCACAAGAACTGCAGTAACATGGCACAATTCGTAGTCATTATTAGCTGTTTAGTATCAGCAATAGACATTTGTGGCAAGCAAGCAGGCAGACATGCAGGCAGGCAGGCAGGCAGGCAGGCAGGCAGGCAGGCAGGCAGGCAGGCAGGCAGGCAGGCAGGCAGGCAGGCAGGCAGGCAGGCAGGCAGGCAGGCAGGCACCCAAACAGGCAAGCAGACTGGCTGGAATACCTTTGCAGTAACTGTTGTATAACAGTGCAAAGGGCTCCAAGCATGTAGGGGCTGCATTGCTGTCCTTTCTTTCGAACGACATGTAATACATGTGCAGCTTGGAGTACTCAGCCAGCTGGTCACCAGTTGCTTTCTGCAACTTTTTATGCACATATTTGCGAGCTCTGCACATAGACATGTGTCCACAGTGCATGAAGCATTCCGTTCAGTTGGTTCCTGTGCACTTTATTGCTGCTTGAACTCTTACCAAGTGACAATGTCATGTAGTTCCTCCACTGCCACAGTAGCAGTGACATCCAGCAGCTGGCTGAGTGCCACACCAGCAGCTATGTGTACCAGCTTCTCATTCAACCCGCACAAGCCGTTTCCACCCTGCATGCACAGATATTGCTCGTGTCGTATGTTGTGGGAGAGATTGTATTGCTCCTAAACATCATAGCGCAATCCTACCTGGACTCGGGGTGCCACTCGCGCCAGACAATTGATTACTGCGGACCTCATTGTGGGACAATACGTTGACATTAGTTCATGACGGTATAGGCAAAGATACGTCGACCGCCGAGAATGCTCGTAGAGTACATGCATTGGAGAAGCAAGTTTGAATATTCGTCTACATGTTGGGAAAATTTGTGTCACTATGCAGTAACAACTGTGGCTCAGCATCGAGGCCTTTCTGTGTCAGTGTACAGTAACACTTGTGGCCCAGCTCGGATGCGATCTTGTGTCACTGCGCGATGACAACTGTGGCTCAGCTCCGAGGCCACTTTGTCTCTGTGCAATAACAATTGTGGCTCATGTCCGAGGCCAGTTTGTGTCACTGTGCAATGACAACTGGGACTGACCTGCAACGCCTCTTTGTGTCACTGTGCAATGACAGCTGTGACTGAGCTGCGAGGCCAGTTTGTGTCACTATGCAATGACAACTACGACTGACCTGCACGGCCACTTTGTGTCACTGTGCAATGACAGCTGTGGCTCATGTCCGAGGCCAGTTTCTGTCACTGTGCAATGACAACTGCGACTGACCTGCACGGCCACTTTGTGTCACTGTGCAATGACAACTAGGACTGACCTGCAAGGCCTCTTTGTGTCACTGTGCAATGACAGCTGTGGCTGATGTTCGAGGCCAGTTTGTGTCACTGTGCAATGACAACTGCGACTGACCTGCAAGGCCACTTTGTGTCACTGTGCAATGACAACTAGGACTGACCTGCGCATACCAGGCCTTGACCTCCCGGGGCTCTCAAGCTGGAAGGTGGACAAAGCCTGCCGGTGTAAACCCACGGACACGCACACTCGGGGCCATGTACGACCACCAAGAGGCCATCACCAACATAGACGGTTGGCAATGGGACGGTATTAATAAGGAAAGTTACTACAAGGTGCACTGGAAACCTACAGTCATAGAACGGTGGGCATTACACCTGTGTGCAAAAGAAGGCTATACACCCACACAGATAGAGACCATCAGCAGGGAAGAGGCTAAGGACGTATGCACTTGTGAGCTGTGCTGGCTACCAAGAGGGGAAAGCCCAATGTGCCACAACTGCAAGAGGGTTTACCACCCAGCTTGCCTTGAGAAAGCCATCCTGTCTGGACATAAGGAACCAGGCTACTGGCTGTGCCCCATATGCAAGTTTGGCAGCAACGACTTCAAGACTACCATGCGTCAGTCAGCGCAATCGGACCTCGTACGAGTACACTAGCGCCCCACCCTTGAACCGCCACCGCTCATCACGGCACACCTGGACTACACGGCTAAGCGCAACGTCTACGACGACGAAAATAGGCAGATACAAGAGTCCAGACATGCGAGGCCTGACGCGAACCTGCCGGACCACACCCGGCAGGGATTACCGGATCCGCACACCTGGCTACCCCGGTGCACCAACCTACACTCTAAGGCCACCTTCCACACCTACCCTATTAACCCGCAGACGGACATCGTTGGAACGGGCAAATGCGAAACCTTTCTCCAACTGCACCCGCACATGACCACCCCCGCGACGAGCCTTAGCACGGGGGACCCCATCATGCCAAAGCACGACCTAGTGCAACACGTAACGGTTCACGACGAGTCGGGCCGCACAATAGGCCTCCTGACCAAACAACAACACCAACACTTACACACTTGGCTACAACACACACCACACACACGCGACCTGGCCACAGAACTGGTGGCCCTCCTAAGGAGACAGGACGCACAGAGCAACCACCACCCCATGAGAGCGGCACAAGACAAAGCCCTCACCACCCTACACAACACACGCAACTTTCCAAGTACCGTCCAAAGGTGGGCTGACCCACTCACAGTTAGACCAGAAACCACCACCTACTGGAGCCCTGACATCAATGACACGGCCTTTGGGGCACACCACAACTGCCTACTGTTACGCCACACTGGGCTATCCACATGGAACGTACCGGCAGACGATGCGGTGGCACTCAAATGCGTCAACCATGCCATACACTCAGCTACCCAAGAGGAGGCCATGGCAACCATCATGCTGATTCCTGGGAAAAAGGGCATCTCTTACCCCAAACACATTGACACCCTAAGACGCTACCCAGAGTATTGCCAGCACCTGGCTAGCATACCCCCCACCAAGACCAGTTGCTCCAAGCCAGGCAAGCACGCCAACCTCCACATCTACGTCATCTGGAATGCAGCGGGACAACAACTCGTCACCAACGGCAACCCCCAAGGATGGCTGGCTAGCACTGCCACTGCCCTCCACCCCCAACGAGACACACCCAATCCGCAACAGACCAGCGAATCAAAGTCAGCCGGCCACACACCCCAGCGGTCACAAACAACACATGCGCCTGCCGCTGGACAGGGACCTCCCCACCTCGGGGCACCAACGTAGCCACAGCCAGCTCACGGAACACTCCACGACGCAGCCACGGATGGCCATCAACGAATGGGCCACGCTCGCGTACACGGATGGCAGCTGCATCAAGGCCTCGGGGGCTCACCCAACGCGCGTCGGTGCGGGGGTCTATATCCCAGAAAACAACGTCCGTGTCACCGTCGCCATGGATGACCCAGAAAGCAACACCATCAACAAGGCGGAACTCACGGCGATACACGCGGCACTCACAGCGGGGGTCAAACGCATCGCCACCGACAGCCTCTGCTCTATCTACCAGATCCGCCGAGCCCTCGCTAACCCGATGTCGCTCATCACACACAGACACAACGACATCCTGACCGCCATCGCCACCCTCATCACCGACAGCCCCGTCACGATCCACTTCTACAAAGTCCGGGCCCACTCGGGAATTATCGGCAACGAAGGCGCCGATGCCCTCGCCAAGCACGCCAGGCGGCGTTACACCCAGAGCTTGCCAACACCCCGGCCTACCGCCCGACCACACGGAAAGAGACCAACACCTGGCTCAGCAGCGAAGCCGACGGCGACACCCCCGCCCCACTGCCGGATTGCCGTCAGAGCGTGCGAGCACACATGCACCGCAAGCACAGCCTCGGCCTCGCCAATCAAGACAGTATCTACTATCAGATGTCCCAGGAGATTACCAAAGCCGCGGCGAAAGGAGCAGGCGAAAGGGTGATGACCGACACGAACATCTCCACACCTGCGCAACGAACTGCCCTTCTCTACCGTACCGGCGGGCTCTATAACTAAAAGCTGGCCATGCGCTGGAAACGGGCGACCGACGACCGGTGCCCACTCTGCGGGGAAGCCGACAGTGCCACTCACCTCCTCTCGGTCTGTAGCGAGACACTACCGATCGTGCAAGAAAGGCATAATGGGGCCGGTCGCCTCATCGCTAAAGCCATAAGTAAGGGTACCCAAGGCGGGTGCATCAGCTTCGCGGACACCGGCAGCTGGGAGAAGGGCGCAAAAGAAGACCTCGACCTCCCCAACGACACACTACACACAACACTACGAGCACTCGCACTGAAGACAGCAGCAACCAAACACACCACCAGACCAGACATTCTCATGGTGATGCCAACAACGAAAACGGGCAAACGGGGCAAAGCCATCAAACGGGTCATTATTATAGAAATCAAGTACTGCTCGGACTCTAGGTGGACGGATCAATTGGACAAGGCACTCAACCAACACACCAATCTAGCTCAAACCATACGCAAGGAAGACCACATGGTGGAGATTAGACCCATCCTCCTGGGCATAGGTGGCATAACGTATGAAGCACACACACGGCAACACCTCCTGGCCTTGGGGGTTTCCCAAGATAACACTACTAAACTACTAAACAAGCTAACGAGACACGCGGTGGAGACAGCCCACTCCATTGCAAAGACAAGCTACAGACTCAGGGCTACTAAGAGGGAGGGAGGGTAGGGGGGGTCGCCTCTTCCTTGGCTCGAATGGTGGGAGCAGGCCGCGCCCTTGGCGGTAGCTCCTCCCTTAATGCACGCCGGTGAATACCGGAGTAGTCTTCTTCTTCTTCTTCTTCTTCTTCTAGGATTGACCTGCAAGGCCTCTTTGTGTCTGTGCAATGACAGCAGTTTGTGTCACTGTGCAATGACAACTGGCCACTGCCGCGTTTGGCTGAGTGTTCGCGCCGTTTCCGGGCGGGCCGCGGCACAGCTGCAGGTACAGGTTCCTGCAGCTCAGGTCCGGGATGGCTGCCTGGGAGACAGGGATGTCTGTGTACACGGGCTGGTCGTGCAGGCCCAGCGGGTCGGCTACGCGAATGGTAAACAAGCCGCGCACGAGTAAGCCCAACAGCAGGCTGGCGAGCACCCCACGCTCGCTGATGGCCTCCACTCGTGGCTGCACAGCGTCGGCCAGGAAGGCATCCCAAAGCGCTTGCGGGAGGTGGTCGATGAGGTGGGCTATCTTACACTTCCTATCGCGGGCAGCGCGGGCCTCTCCGGAAACCTTTCTATTTTGCTGCGCCTCGGTGAGGTCTGGTTGTAGTGCCTCGTCGCGGTCCTCAATGTCACTCTCCGGGTCCTCCGGCACTGGCCTAGGCACGGTTCGTCTTTTTTTCTTAGCCATAGAAAACAACATCGTCAAGCCATCACAAATACTATGAATTATCGGTTTTGTTTGTTGGCATCAGCCATAACAGCCTACCGCCTTTGTTTGTTTGCACATCATTAGCAGCCGACAATGCGAGCGGTTTGCAGGTACTATCCCCTATGACTGGCAACAGCCGCCCTCTTAGTCTTCGGACCATCCTCGGACAAGGTGTGACGTGCATGCCGCATCCGGACAACGGACCAGCCCCATCCGCACGTCGCATTGTTGAGATGACGCGCGCCGTTGGCATCGCTCTCATGCTGGCTGGCCTGATAGGATGCATCCACCTCGCTGTAGCGACGGACGGCGAAGCTGGGGTCACCACTGTCAGTGATCGCGACAGCGGCGGTGATGTGCAGGACAGCGGTGTGGTCGTGCTCACCGCCTCCTCTTTCGACGCCATCGTCAAGGCCCACCGATTCGTCTTGGTCAGTTGATTTCAAGTATCACCATCATCGCGCGCAACCTCACTACCTGCGTTGCCGCTCTGTGCGCAGGTCGACTTCTACGGTGAGGTTGGGGAGCGACGTTGGGTTGCGTGCCCTACTTGAAACCAACTAACCAAACGCTTCCTCCGCTCTGCCTCGCTTCCTCCGCTTAGCGCCGTGGTGTGGGCACTGCAAGGCAAGACCACTGCATCAGGACAGGCCACTGCACAGTAGTGACTCAGCTGGGCAATTGGTTGCTTGCTTAGGCTTCTGGTGTCCAACCCTGCCTGGTCACACCTAGCCTGGCCCACCAAGCCAACCCTCATCAGTGGCCCTGACAAATCCATGATCGCTCTCCCGTTCCCCACCTCGCCACCCCTGCTACCCCATGCCTGGGCTGCCAGCTCTGCCCTGGCTGCCACCCCTGCCTGGGCTGCCACTCCCTGACCTGGCTGCCAGCTCTGCCCTGGCTGCCACCCCTGCCTGGGCTGCCACGTCCGCAGACCCTGGCCCCTGAGTACGCCAAGGCAGCCGCTGACCTCAGGGAGCTTGACCTCGATGTCGTGTTGGCCAAGGTAGGCCTGCGCCTGCCGCGCTGCTCATGGCCAGCTGCTGGCCGGGAAGGGATGTGGATGAAGCTTTGGCTGGGGGGCTTGACTGGGCTCACGGCAACTGCCAGGCTGGTGTCACACACTATGCTGACACTCCCTCACTCCCTCACTCCCTCACTCCCTCACTCCCTCACTCCCCCACACCCCCACACCCCCACACCCCCACACCCCCACACCCCCACACCCCCACACCTCACACCTCACACCTCACACCTCACACCTCACACCTCACACCTTACACCTCACATCTCACATCTCACATTTTACAAGCTATCTCTTATACATTCATTGTCAGCATTGTTGCATGGGGGCCAGGTCATGTTTTGCAACCAGGCGCTGCACCTTGCGTCAGCAGCCAAGCAGTGTAGGCCCATGGTTCCATGCACCGCATGACGTGGTTGCAGCCTTGCCTGTGCTGTCTCTTGTTAGCTTCACTTAGCACCTCCACCTAGTAGCCAGTTGAAGGGCACTGGCGCGTGTGGGCGCCTTCTCCTAAAGCAAGCATACAGGTATTGACGCTTGTGGGCGGCAGGTGGACTGCACTGTTGAGACGGCGCTGGCTGAGCGCTTCCGCATCACCAGCTACCCCACCCTGAAGTGGATAGTGGCAGGCCAGGCGACCTCCTACTCAGGGCCCGTGAAGTCAGGGTGAGTGGCAGCAGCGACCCACCCCTCACAGCTTAGGGTCAGGGTCAGGGGTCGCCACCCAGGGCCCACACCTCACTTGGCCCTCTCAGCTGAGCGGGGCCCGATCACCCCAGCCTGACGAAGTCTTTGCCACCTCCTGTCAGGATAGGTGGGGTGACAGAGAGACGACACATGCTCGAGTGATCAGCTGGAGCACTTGTTCTCAATGCTGTGGTCACATCAAAAGCCGCCAAGGGCACCTTTAGGGCAGATGCTGACCGCACCCACCCTGAGTACTATCCTTGTTATGTTATTATATAACATCCTAATAGCCCTCACGTCCTGACGTCTGTATAATGTAAACCTTACGGTTATACAACGATTTGTGATTTTCTCGTGATGGAAAGGGAATTATTTATGCATTTATTTAGTTAGTTAGTTAATTATTCATTTTATTTATGCCATGAAGACTACATACTGATGGGAGCATATGGGGGTGATGACCGACATATCCACTCATTCATCATGATGGCCGCACCCGCTGACCAGCTGGCCGCATGCGACTTCTGCTGCAAAGCCCACCTACAGGGCCAGCTGGCCAGCTGGCCCCATGCAGGGGCTGGCGGTGTGCGAGGCAGCAAGGGCCGGTCCCAACCCTGCTCCAGCTGCCCCTCACAGCTGGCTGCTCAGTGGGCTGTCTAGCGAGGCATGGTTGGCGGGCCTGGCCTGGCTGCTGTGCTGCGCAGGGAGGACATCGTGGGCTGGGTGTTGAAGAGGGCGGGGCCAGCCGTGTGGGTTGACACTCCTGAGCAGCTGAGCGCCCTAGAGGTCCAGCACCCCCTGCTGCTGCTGGCATATCTGGATGAGGCGGATGTGAGGGGCCAGCGGGCCAGGGGGATGGGAAGGTAGAGCAGAGCTGGGCAGACGTGAGGGGTGAGGGGTGAGGGGTGAGAGGAGAGGGGCAGGGTCCAGGGGGGCAGGGGGAGGGCAGGGCAAGGCAAGAGAGGAGAGGGGAAGGGGGGCAGGGCCGGGGCAGCGCAGGCCAGGTCGGGGCAGGGCAAGAGAGGAGAGGGGCAGGGGGCAGCGTCAGGGTGGTAGGGAGTAGGGCAGCAGGAGCGGGACAGCCAGCAGTGGGCAGTAGGCGAGGGTGGTGGTGACCAGGGTGGTGGCCGCCTTGTGGCTGCAGGCTGTGCAGCAGAGGGCAGTGGGCGAGGTGGCGCTGCAGCTTGAGGGTGCACGGTTGCTGCATACGCGCTGCGCTGTGGTGGCAGCAGCGGCCGGCCTGGAGGCGCACGGCGTGGCCATCGTCACCAACCTGGAAGGTGGGCGATCAAAGAGGGACCAGGGGGCGGGCTCAGGGGTGAGAAGCAAGCAGCAGGCAGGGGGTGAGAGGGGATCCACGGGGGGCCAGGGTTGATAAGGGCTCAGGGGTAGGCAGCAGGCAGCAGACAGGGGGCAAGGGGCCAAGGGGAGCGAGAGGGCAGGGGGCAGGGGGCAGAGGGCGGGGTGTCAGGCAGGGGTCAGGGCAGGGTATGTAGTGGGCTTGCTAGGTTTGTGGTCCTGATCCCGGCTGCCCCTTGTGCTGCGCAGGCAAGGCGCGCGGCCTCGCCCACATCAGCTCCAGCAGCCTGAGCCAGCAGACCAGCGAGGTGTTGGCCACGGCGCGAGCGGAGACGCTGCCCCTGGTGGTGGAGTTCAGCCCGGTAGGTCCTGGTGGGCACCAGGGGGGTGAGGGGTAACCCCAGCAGGGCCACAGCCAGCTGCAGACCTGGGGCAGGGGTCAGGGATGGGGTCGAGGTGGTCCCTTTGATACTAGGTCAGGGGGATGGGAGCAGCCCTTGATGCAAGCTGGCTCTGCTCTTCTCTTTCTGGCAGTCGCCCTGACTGGCACCTCAGCCCTCAAGGCCGCTCCTGGAGGTGCTCCTGCAGGCGGCGGGTCACATGCAATCTTTGGAGGGGGTAGGGTAGGGTTTGGCCTCTTTGGCCTCTTTGGGCATGCCCTTTGCAAGCCTATGGTGCCAGCTGCCTTCCCTGCCTTCCCCCTGCGCTGCCCCCAAGTCCCCTGCGGCCCTACGCCTGGCACCCTGCCCATGCAGGCAGCTGTCGACACCATCTTCAACTCAGGCATCAAGGAGCAGGTAGGGTGGCCCTGCACTGGCTGAGCATGCGTCACAGCCCTGCACTGTTACAGCCGCAGGCCACAGCTTGCATATCCCCATCCCTATTCAGCCGACACGCTGCACGCCTCATGCCTGAGGTACCTGCATCGCCTGAACAGTGAAGATGACCTACTGACCACCCAGTGTGTAGCTAGGTCCTCCAGCCAGCTGGGTCAAAGCCCCCTCCTCTCACCTCCCCCTCCCCCTTGCTTGCATCATAGCCTCATTGCAGCCACAGCACCCTCCCTTCCCTACCCTACCCTTCCCTTACCCCTTGTACCTGCCCCTCTTCCCTTCCCTTCCCTTCCTCACCTTCATGCCCCGCCCCTAACCCACCCAGCTCAGCCTGCTCCTGAGCACTGAAGCTGAGCCTCCTAGCTGGGATGGAGAGACACTGCCACAGCCCACTGCTCAGCCCTCCTGCACATCCACGCTTCTTCTCACCATCCCCCTCACCCCTCACCCCTCACCCCTCCTCCTCAGCCCCTATGCTGCCCCATGTGCTGTGGCCCCCTCCCTCCCTCGCAGCTCATCCTGTGGGCCAACAGCAGCCAGCTGGCGGCCGGTCACCCCGTGTCCGAGGCCTTCAGGGCCGCCGCCGCCCAGTACCGGGGCAGGATGGTGTTCATCACGGCGGACAGCCAGGCCATGGACGCCATAGGCATCACCACCTTCTTCAGCCTGCAGGCCGCGGAGCCGCCCCTGGTGGGTCGGGCACTCAGCAAGCAGCAAACTCAGCCAAGCCAAGACAATCCAACCAGCCAACCAACCAACCCAGTCGGGTGGCCAGCGTGGGGGTGTCTGGTGTACCAGCTGATCTACTCAGGCCTGATTAGGCACCCCCTGCCAGGCAGCCTGGGTTGAACATCACACTTTTTCCGTTTCACACCCCTAGCAGCTGACAGGGCATGCAGCTCTCCGCTGCCAGCTCCTAACTCCCAGCTCCTAGCTCCGCTGCCAGCTGCCAGCTGCCCGCCCCCCGGCTGCCATACCCAGCAGGAGCAAGTCACGACCTTCCTCCAAACCTCGCCATCTCCCTCCATGGCCAACCAGCTGCCCGGTTGCCCCCAGGTGCATCCAGGTGCAGGGGCTGAGCCTGCTGGCTGCCGCGCCTGCTGCCCAGGTCATTGGCTTCCACACGGACAGCGCGCGCAAGTTCCTGATGCAGGAGCAAGTGACGCCGGACGCCGTGCAGGCCTTTGCGGGAGCGGTGATGGACGGCTCTGCTCACGTGAGCTGGCCAGCCGCTGCCAGGCCTGGCAGCCTTGGCTTTGGCCCTGGCAGCCCTCCTGCCTTGCCCTGCCCCCTACACCCATGCCTGCTGCTCACCCACTGCCCAGCTCCAGGGCCCTGGCAGGGCTGCCTTTCACCCCCCACCTCCGCTGGACACTGGGGACACTGTTCAAACTGTTGGCTCCTCGACTAGCCCTTCAGTACCCTGGACCTCACCTCTCATCTCTTTTGCCATTGACGTGCATTTGCTGTGTACACTGCACAGACTGCTCATGTAATGGCTGTGGTGAGGGTGCGGGGTGCAGGTGCAGGTGCAGGTGCCGATCCCCACCCCCATCCCCATCCCCATCGTATGTGGTCTCATTGTGAACTGCTGTTGAGGCTATGGCGGTGGAGACAGTGGTGGTGAGGGTGCGGGGTGCAGGTGATGTACCGTGCGGCCCCGCCCCCTGACAACCCTTGGGACGGCGACATCGCGCTGGTGGTGGCCTCCACGGTGGAGGACATGGTGTTTGCAGCTGACAAGGACGTCTTGATCCAGGCAGGTGGGGGCAGGGGGGAGGCCAGGAGGCAGCGCCCCCACCCAGAGTGCGGTTTGGGGCAGAGGGGGGGGCAGAGGGGGGGGCAGAGGGGGAGGGCGGAGGGGGGGGCAAAGTGGGGTGCAGAGGGGCCCTGTGCGGGGAGGAGGTTATCATGTAGACGTGTCCTGTCCCTTACCTTGTCCGCGGCCCTGACTCTGTCCCTAGCAACCTGTCTCTCTGACACAGTCTCCAGCAACCCAATCTGAGGCCTTCATAGCACCAGTGGCCATGGGCCTGTTGCCCGTCTGCTGCTGCCCCTGCTGCTGCTGCTGCTGCTGCCATTGCTGCTGCCACTGCTGCTGCCATGGTTGTCTGCTGCAGGTGCACTCCACCTACTGCTCTCGCTGCCAGAACATGGCGTTGACGTACCGCAAGCTGGCGCGCCGCTTCAGAGATGTTGACAGGTGCGGGTGCAAGCAGCGGCCAACCCCTGGGCCCCGGGGTGTGTGACCCAGGTCGCCCCCCTGCCCAACACCAGGCATAGAGCAGCCGCCCTGCAAGCAGGCACCCAGTGGCACCTGCCTGCCACCTGCCTGCCACCTGCCGCCACCTGCCGCCCCGCACCCTGTCAAACCTTATGGTGCTGGGGCGAGGCACCACAGCGTTGAGCAGAGCACCCAGCTGCAAGCCTCCCCCTGCGCGCCGCACCCGCCAGGCAAGGCATGGGCCTCCACGCCCCCGCCTGCCATTGTGGGCTGTGGTTCCTGTCACCCGCAGTGTGGTGGTCGCCAAGATGGATGGGACACAGAACGAGCACCCCGCCTTGGAGGCTCGCACCTACCCGGCCATCTACTTCGTGCCGGCAGAGCCTGGGGCCGTGCCCATCCCTTACGGAAACAACGAGACCACTCTGACAGTGAGCACGGCCTGGGCTGCCCGCCTGCCTGCCTGCCTGCCTGCTTGCCCTCCCAGCCAGCCAGCAGTAGGGAGTGGCAGTTGCCTGCTGTTGCCTACCAACCAGTAGGGGCCCTGCAATTCCCCGCTGCCTACTCTCCCCATAATCTCACACCTCACTTACCACCCCACCCCACCCACCCCACCCACCTCACCCCTTGTCAGTCGCCGTCAGCAGCCCTGCATCAACGGCCCTGCCTTTGCCTCAGCTGCCCCTGCTGTTGCGCAGGCCTTCACCCGCTTCATCAAGCGCTTTGCCAAGCTGCCCTACACCCTGCCCAAGAAGACCAGCAGCAGCAGTGGGATGGAAGCAGGGGAGGAGGGTGACGCACACTGGGAGGAGGGGTCAGGGAAAGGCACGGGAGGGGCAGTCGAGCAGCCAGGGGAAGCAGTGTCGGGTCAACAGCCGGGGCAGGCGGGCAGGCCTGAGCCGCCGCCTGTGAACGCTGTGCCTGAGCTGTCCCCCTCCCAGCCAGCTGCCCCCGGGGCGCCTGGAGGGCGGTCGCTCACTGGCAGTGATGCCGCCTCGACGGCAAGCCATGTGCAGGGCAAGGACGAACTGTGAGGGGCAGGCAGCGGTGGCCACTGGCAGAGGTGCAGAGGCAGATGGCAGGTGCACTGCTAACAGAGGCATAGACTGGAAGTGACGCGTTGTGGTGATGTCCCTGACTTGCAAGGCCAAGGTGGACTTGGTCCCCAGGGTACTGCATGTTGCATGTAGGCTGACACAGGGCTCATGCGATGTTTGGCTGTAGGATAGGTTGATGTTTGTTGCAGCTCTACTTCATCAACCTGGGGTCCCATCTGTCGGGGTGATGTAAGGCCTGTGTGCTTGTGTGCAGCCGTTGCTACGTTGCCGATGACATGTTCACCTTCGACAACCTTCATCATCAACTTTTCATGTGAGCATGTGAACATTTCACACAACACATGGACTTCGTGTCTGCCAGCGCCTGGCCTGCCAGGCAGGTAAGGTACACCATGCGCATAACATCTCCAAGAGTACTGGAAGCAGTGTTGTGAAAATTGCAGATTTTCATTCAGATTTTCAATGAAAGTTTTCATCTGAAAATCTGAACGTCTTCACTGAAAATCTGAAAGTGCCGGATGCTGCCCCCGGTCAGATCGCAGATCGGGTGTTGGAGAGTGATTGGCTGTGCTGTGATTAACTTGGCTGGCGCCAGCGCGCTACAGCCACAGCGGAAGAAGCGTAAGCCAGACAACGCCACAGATGGCGGATTCACGGACAGCATGGACGGCTTGCATCTTTAAAATGGCTTGCATGTCTGACCTTTGGCAACCTAAGTATTTCTGTTTTTCAAACAGTGCAGGCCTACAAACAAGTCGCGTTTGAAAGGATAGGCTGAGAACCAGCGGCATCCGCTCAGTTTCACTGACGATGAAACACTTTCAGTTTTTCAATGAAACACTTTCATTTTCATTGAAAATCAGAAGATTGAAAATCTGAAAATCTGAAGATTCACAACACTGACTGGAAGGTGGCATCTAGCAGGTCGCATGGGGCAGGTAGTCGACAAATTCTGCAGTGCCCTGGTAGATAGTAGGCCACAATGTAAGGCCGCATCCAATACATCACTAAGGCACATCATGTTAAGGCGTGACCAGAAAGCACAACAAGTTTTCATTCACCCAGCCACGATGTCCCCGCCGCTCAATCTTCAGGTCTAATGTTCCCAAGCTCCCGACCAGCCACCCATCACCATCATTTCTTTATTTGATTAACCCAATTTTCCATACAGTTTCACATGCCAAATTTTACAGGTTTAACAATGGTAGCGAACGCAACGTCAACTACTTACAGTAACAAGGAGCGAATACGTTTCTTATATGCATGGAGTTCAAAGCTATCGTCGGGATGTAAGACTATATCGTGTAGGACTAAAACGAAACAAATGGATGATGAAGATGACCTGGTGCGTGGTATGCTTCGGTTTGCCTACCGGCACTGGTATTCACTGGAACAGTTGCGCCTTACAGGATTTCGACATTGACGCAGTGGTTGCCCAGCACGTCAGTGGCAGGCAGCAGGATGGCGACTCAGCGACAGGGGTGCGCAGCACATCGCAGCACATGCAAGCCGTGGCATGCAAGCGGGCTCCTATCCTCCCTCAATCCTTTCCCCAGCCTGGGCTGCCTGCGTCCGCCTCTGCAACCGTCCCACCAGCTGCTCCATCCCAAGCACCGCATCGTGCTGCCTTGCAGCCCATCAACAGCAACACATGTGCGCCACCATGGGTTGCAAGCAAGGGCCCGGCCACCTGCACCCAAGCGCCATGGGTATCCCCTCCCCGAGCATTTCAGCCAATCCACACCGTGCCAGGCCGTTCTGCCACTGTGTTCCCCATAGAAATAGACATGTCCCCTGAGGCGCCCAGCCTCCTGACCGCATGCGCTCCCGCCCCCACCCAGGGTCAGCGTCAGCCAGGCCAACCCTTGGCGAACTTCACTGTACCAGCCCAGCAGCCCTGCCGGCAAACCGCCCCCACCCAGTCACTGGGGTCCGCCGGTGCAGGAGCCGGTCAAAGGTTCAGCATGCCTTCCATTGCACACACAAGCATGGAAGGTGGGGAGGGGTCATGGCCCGCAGGTGATGACTGGAGCTGGGATGACACCCAGCCTGCCCAGACTGGCCACCAGGCTGCCCCAGGGGCCCCTGGAGCCGTACGTCCTCCAGCAGCAGCAGGGCAGGGCCGCTTGCTTGATGCTGACCCAGGCCCAGCGGCTGCAGCGCCTGGCAGGCCGCTGCCCACCACAGCTCCTGGGCAGCTGCTTGATCACGTCCAGGGCTCAGCGCAGGCGCGGGGAGCTGTGTGTGACCAAGGCCAAGGGTGTGACCAAGGCCAGGGGTGGGGCCAGGGCCAGGGCCGGGGTCTGGGTCCAGGGCAGAGTGCGGGCACTGGGGGCTTAACGGCAGGCCGCAGCGCCGTTGGTGCAGGGCCCAGGGCTGATCCATGTGATGCGGGCGCCTTGCCTGCTCCTGCTCATGTGCAAGCGCCCAGGCCGTCTGGGGGTGCTGGCCAGCGCAGTTCGGCAGGCCAGGGCGGCAGTGCCCATCCGGCACTGCGACCAGGTCCTGGTCAGGGCACCGCTGAGGGAGCAAATCAAGGAGAGGGAGATGGAGGGAAGGGAGGAGCGAGAGGGTCAGAAGGAGGGGCGGGAGGGGGGATGGACCCGCCTGCCACCTGGTCCCGAGTGAGCGGTAGAGGAGGCGTCGCAGGAGGCAGAGAGGCTGGACTGCCACGTGTCAGTGGCGGCGGCAGCAGTGTGCCACGCGTCAGTGGCGGGGCAGCCCAGGGTCCCAGGCACAGTGGCGGTGGCGGCTCAGCGTCAGCAGCCCCTGGCAGTGGTGATGCGCACAGGGTGTCTGACCCACAGGAGGCCCAGGCCCTGTGGCTGGGGTTGGAGCCCGGCCAGCTGCCCCCGGCCGCCCAGCTGGGTCAAGGGGGGGGCTGGGCGGCTGGGCCCCAGGCTAAGGGACCGGCCGCACCAGCAGCAGCCTGCGTGGAGTACAATGGCAGGAAGGTGCACCTGCCTCACTTCAGGTAGCGTACCGGGCGGCACCGCTAGTGGGGCCAGGGCCAGACAGGTCTGGGCTGTGGGCTGCTGCATGGGCCTGGCGCAGAGCAGGAACCAGAAGGCCGCAAGCTGTGAGCACTGCTGCGCATGCATGGGTGCATGCAAGCCATGTGTAGTGCTGCACACCTGTCCCTCTTGGCCCCAGCCCCAGAGACACGTAGAATGCAGTGAAAAAGGCTTTATCTACACATGGGTATAGAGGCAGAGGCGCTAAGACCATGTGTGCCACCCCCTGAGCTGTTGCCTGACCCCTGAGGGGGCTGCTTGACTGTGCGGTTTGACAGGCATGCAGCCAATGGACTCTGACACAGATCAAAAATCGCACACACTACCCATGCGGTCGTCTTCAACTCTTTGCTACCCGCCCCTACCCTCCCCTACCCTGTGCTGCCTGCCGCGGCCCTCCCCTACGCTGCCCTGCTCCCTGCCACGCGCCGGCACAGGCACTGGCTGTACCCAGCGGGGGCTCACAACCCGCGGGAGTACCAGTTTGCCATGGTGCGCTCCGCCCTGTTTGCCAATACCCTGGTCTGCCTGCCAACTGGCATGGGCAAGACATTCATCGCCGCAGTCGTCATGCTCAACTTCTACCGGTGAGAAGCCACACCGTCATGAGCAGCCCAGCGTGCGACGTGTGCCTATGTATGTAAGTGAAGTTAGCAGGGATGGTGCATTGCCTCCATGGACCGCCACAACATCCCACACAAGGGATGTCCCTTGCACCTACACCATAGCCTGACCCCTGTGACAGGGCTACAGCCTTGAACAAGGCCTGCAATGTAATCCTGGTCCAGCCACCTGCCTGGCGGAGGTCCTTGGGCCTTGGCGGCTTGTTAGCCGTGCCTTGCCTTGCCTGCGCCCCGGCCCTCACTGTGCCCTAGAGGCCCTGGCTGGGGTACGCTGTAGCGGGCCTGGTGTAAGTCGTCCAGGTGCAACACACAGTGCTTGCAGTGGCCAGGGACAAGGGCAGCAGGTGGAACAGGGGCAGAGGCAGGGCGCCCTCCCAGCAGCTGGTGTGCCCCAGGTGACCAGTGGTAACCCCTAGGGGGACCTGGCCGCTGGGTTTGCTGGCGGTGGCAGCTGTGCAGCTGCTCCAATGCACAGCTGAGCTGGCAGCCAGGTGGTTGCCCAGCCGCTGCTCTCACCCCTGGTGGCCTGTTGTCAGCTGAGCTGACCCCACCTGTGCTGGTCGCCCAGCACCTGGCCCCTGTGGTGCCGGCGGTGGTGACTGCGCAGCTGGTTCCCTGAGGGCAAGCTGGTGTTCCTGGCCCCTACCCGGCCCCTAGTGGAGCAGCAGTGCAGCGCCTGCAGGGAGATCATGGGCCTCACGGAGGTCAGTGGCCACACCTCACTGGGGCAGGGCTGTGGCCGGCAGCACCTCCTGCAATGCACTCAGCCCTAGTCAGGCACCCCATGGTTAAACGCTGATGGCTGCCAGGCTGTGGGTGGGGGGCTGTGGATGTAGGTGTGGTTGTAGGTGTAGGTGTGTGGGTGGGTGTGGGGCAGTGCAGGCTGTGGGTGTGGGGCTGTGGGTGTGAGGCTTCCCAGTACGGGGTGTGGGCTTCAAACACCTCTTCGTCAGCCAGCTGGTGACATGGGAGCAGACTGCATCCTTACCCAGCTGCCCGGCTGCTTGGGGATAGCTTTTCAAAGAGATAGGGCACATGCAGGGCAAGGATGCCTTTGCTGCACTGACGTGCTCCTGCCCCTCCCGCCCCGCTCCTCCCTCACCAGCCCTGCTAGTCACCCTAGCCGTGCCTTGCCGTGCGCCCACCTGCCCAGCCCTGCCCTGCCCTGCCTGTAGGCAGACGTGGTGCTGATGTCAGCCAGCATGCAGGCGAAGCGGGCGGAGGTGTGGGCCGCCAAGCGCGTGTTCTTCTGCACCCCGGACATCCTAAACAACGACCTGCGCACCGGCAAGTGCCCAGATGCAAGGTGGGTGGTGGCCAGTAGGAAGAGCTAGACGTTCGGCCCTGCCAGGCAGGGTGCTGATCGAGAAGCAGCGGCTGCTGGGCCCTCTCTCCCGCCTTGCGCTACTGCTTCCTGATACCGCAGCCAGTACTGCTGGGGTTGTGATCGCTGCGGTTTCAACCATGAATGCCCGCTCCTGCTCCTGCTCCTGCTCCTGCTCCTGCTCCTGCTCCTGCTCCTGCTCCTGCTCCTGCTCCTGCTCCTGCTCCTGCTCTTGCTCCTGCTCCTGCTCCTGCTCCTGCTCTGCTCCTGCTCCTGCTCCTGCTCCTGCTCCTGCTCCTGCTCCTGCTCCTGCTTCCACCTGCCTAGCTGGTTGCCCGGCTGCAGTATTGTGTGTGTGGTGGTGGATGAGTGCCACCGGGCTGTGGGGGACGCGCCTGCGGCTCAGGCCCTGCAGCAGCTGCATGCGGCCCGGGTGCCCTTCCGCCTGCTGGGCCTCAGCGCCACCCCGGGGTCATCATTCGACGGCGTGCAGGTGGTCTGGTCAAGGGGGGCTGGCCAGGAGGGGTGCCAGCAGGGGGGAATCAGGAGGGGGGTCAGCAGGGGGGATCAGGGCGGGGAAAGGAGGTGGTGGTGTGCTGTATGGCACGGGTTGTGGAGCAAGATGGGCATGAGTGGGAGCTATGGCAGGCATGAATGCATGAGCACAAGGGGCGGATGCGAGCACATATGGTGGTTGCAGCGTCCA
Source organism: Haematococcus lacustris (assembly GCA_030144725.1). NCBI lineage: Eukaryota > Viridiplantae > Chlorophyta > Chlorophyceae > Chlamydomonadales > Haematococcaceae > Haematococcus > Haematococcus lacustris. The sequence continues at coordinate 15,129,382 of JASKMD010000006.1, forward strand.
GCCTGGTCAGCTTAACCCAGCCTGGTGCGCTGACCTCCCAGGAAGTCATCAAGAAGCTGCATGTGGCGGTGGTGGAGTACCGCAGCGAGCAGGACCCTGACGTGGCGCCACACTGCCATGAGCGGGAGGTGGAGGTGAGGCAGCAGGGCAGGGCTGAGAGTGGGAGGTTGAGGCAGGTGAGGTATCCGGTGCAGCACTGCCATTGCAGGAGGTGCAGGCGAGGCCCCCAGTGCACCAGGCTGGTCAGGCTGGCCTGGCTCTGGGTCCGTGGCAGGGCAGGGCAGGGCTTGTCTAGTGCCAGGGTGCCTTAGCTGGGCTTGCCAAGGCTGCTGCTCCTCGCTTCCTGCTGCCAGGTCGGCGGGTCGTGGCTGCTGCTTTCTGTCCCCTGCTTCAGGTCATTGGGGTGCCAGAGTCCGAGCACTATGACCGCTGCCAGCAGCTGGTGTCCAGCCTGCTGTACCAGCTGTGCGCCAAGCTGTCCAATGCCAAGGTACGGGTCAAGTCCTCACCTAGACCCAGACATCCATTACCCTAGGTCTGCTCGCCTGCCAACGAAGGCAACAAGGGAGGCAGTGAAGCCTGCCTCCTGTTGACACGCATGAACTAAGGAGGCAATTTGGGTTGAGGGCAAGGCGCCAGACCCCTGCTGGCTCCCCCACCTGCCTGCCTACCCACCTGCGTATGCCCTGCTGCCCCTCATCCCTAGCCTAGCCACCGCTAGGCCCGTCTTGCCCTTGCCTTCCTCCCCACCACCAGCCCCTCCACCTCCACCCCGCACCCTGCTGCCTTGACTAGGCCCACCTCCTCCCTTGTCTGCCCTGTCCCCACACCCCGTGCCCTCTCCCTTACCCCTCCCAGGTGTTTCAAGCCCAGGCAGGCCTCAGTGGGGGCCAGAGCAGCAGCAAGCTGGGCCTGATGGCGGCCAGGGATGGGTGGCGGGAGCAGGACCGGGCCGAGCAGCAGGCCAGCCGCCAGGCCGCCCTGCTGGCCAAGGAGGGGCAGCAGCAGCTGCCAGGGGCGCAGAGCACCACACGGGCCAGGGCGGAGGTGAAGCGGGTCAACTGCCTCTTCACACAGGTGATCAGGGACGGGGAGGCACTGTCAGGGGTGGAGAGGCAGACGGTTGGAAGGGCAGTGGGGTGAGGTGTCAATCAGTCCATTAGCTTTGTGCCAAGGGCCCAGTTCTGCTTTGGATGCTGCTGCTTCTTAAGTGCACACACCCCTGCTGTCAGGCCCAGGAGGGGCTGGCCTCTGAGCTCAGGTGGAGGATGCTTGGGTCACAGCTTGCACTACCACCATGATGCTGGCCTCACAGTGTGTGTCAGCAGTGCTTGTTAGCAGCTGATCCCACGGCCTCTAGTCATGGCACAGCCAGCAGTAGGCTCAGGATTGCTTGATGTGGCACAATGGCTGCCACTAGGTGCTGCCACTAGGTGCTGCCACTAGGTGGCAGCCAGTGAACTAGCCCAGGGGCCCATGGAGTCATCTCTGCAGAGCAGACTACCCGGGCGCACACCGCCCACTGCCACCTGTCTGCTCATGTTGCCCTTCACCCAGTGATCAGGTAGAGCTGCCTTGCTGCCTCACCGCTGGCTGTCTCTCAACACCTGCCAGCCAGTACTGCTGGCTGTGATGTGGTCACCAGGCTGCTTTTACCAGGCTGAGATCACCAGACTCACATGGATGGACTCACAGGATGTGATCACAGACTGACCAAACCCACCAGGATGTGACCACCTGACCCAGGATGTGATGTGATCAGCAGACCCAGCAGGCAGGTGCCGCCAGCAGCACAGGTGGCTGTGAACTGCTCAGCCACTCACGCCAGCCAGCAGGTGGACAAGTGCACTATTCGTAGCCCTGTTCTGCTCCCCACTCATATCTCACCGCCTGTGCCCGCACTGGGTGGCCTGGTCTGGGGCCTTGGCTTGCAGGCCATCTTTGCAGCCAGCCTCAGCGAGCTGCTGGCCAGCGAGGGGCTGGACAGCGGCGTGTCCTCAGCGCTCACCATGGCACGCTCCAGCATGGGCATGCAACCAGAGGTCAGAGGGGCTGGCAGAGGGGCAGAGGGGCAGAGGCACGAGGCATAAGGGGCAGAGGCACGTGCGTGGGACTGGCAGGAGAGGTCAAGGGTGGGGAGGGGGCTGGGGCTGGGGCTTGAGCTGGCGGCTGCACTGCCTGTACTGAGCTGGGCATAGTGCAATGCAGTTTGGGAGCGAGGGGTTGGTTGGAGGGCAGAGCCAGGCATGCCTCATGCTGTGTCACAGAGTCAGTCGGCTCAGCTGGCTCAGGGCTGAGGCATTGGCGAAGGCAGGCCACAGTGTAGTAGGGGGTCAGCACCGTAGGAGTCAGGCTGCAGCCGCCTTGCATGCCAAGATGGGATCTGCCCAGAGTAGCGCTGCTCCCTCTGCTGCCTTTCGACCCCTCCAGCTCCTGCTACTGTCGGCCCAACCCTGACTAGTGGTGCTGCCACTGGGCTGCTGCGCCGCCTGCAGGTGCGCAAGCTGCTGAGCAAGGGCGAGGCGGGTGGCGCCCTGATGGCCCTGCTGGAGCAGTGCGCTCAATACCCCAGCCCTAAGATGGAGCGCCTGGAGCAGGAGCTGTTGCAGCACTTCACAGGAGGTGGGAAGCAGGGGTGGTGTCCTGGCAGGTCCAAGGCAGTGGCGGCTGCCCTTGCGCAGGCCACTGCCAGACAGCAGGTGGCATTGGGAGCATTGGTGGTGCCCACGCAGCCTGAGGCGCCCAGCAGGAGGGTGGCAGTGCAGCCTGAGCGGCAGGGAGGGGCGGGCAGAACGAGGGGGAGGGGCAGGTGGATCACATCGCAACGGTCCCAATGGTCGGGTCTGGGAGGGTATAGATGGCAGGTGTACTCTGTGGGCGGTGTCTGGGGAGGCGCTTAACGTGGGGTTTGAAGAATGGGGTCAGGCTGCAGGCCTCAGGCAGCTAGCAAGGCCTGACATAGAGGCCCTGACAGGTACCTGGGCGGCAGGAGCAAAGCAGTCAGGACGCGAGGCAGCAATCAGGGCTCGGGCCCTGGAATTGCTATCAGCAAGTTGTAGGTCGTGGTGGGTCCAGTTCCTTATCTATGCCTTGCAGCTGCCCCTGGCAACGCTGTGTATGGGAAGATCCTCTTGCAGCCACCCTCTTCCCTCTTCCTCAACTAGCACTGCTCCCCACCGCCCTCAGCTCCAGCTGCGCCCCCCTGCTTCTGCTGCTGCTGCAGAGGCAGCGCAGGCCGCACAGGCTGCGGGCCGCCATGTGCGTGCCATCGTGTTCACCACCATGCGGGGCAGTGTGACCACCATCATACAGATGCTCAGCCGCCACACCCCTACCATCAGGGCCAGGTAGGGGCCGCCACTGACCCTATGCTGGGGCTGCTCGGGTCACAGCTTGCAAACCTACTGATCAGTGGCTTAGGCGCCAGGATTAGGATAGTCACACTGTGTTTGTCAGCGGTGTTCCTGCTGCAGCACGTAAGCTCCTGGTTGCCATGCGTTCTTCATGCGGGCATACCTCACCGTCCTGGCGCACGTGCACCATGACTCGACCTCCAAGCTCTTAGTTTATGCCATGGCTTACTTTGGCCGTGTTCTCAATGACATTTGCTCTATGTAACTCACCTCCTTCATCTCACCTCCTTCATCTCACCTCCTTCATCTCACCTCCTTCATCTCACCTCCTCTACCTACCTCATCTCCTCTACCTTCTATAGCCTGTTTTGCTGCACAGCCTCATGTGTCTACAACCAGCAGCCAGGATAGGACTGCATGATGTAGCGCAATGGCTGCAATGGATTTGTTTCTTTGCTGGATGGCTCCAGCACTGGCTGTGTTGTTGTGGTTGTTGAGGGTGCTTGGGCTCTGCTTGGGTTCTGCACTGCTTTGCTCTTACACCGCTAGACCAGAGCCCAGACAGGAGTGGGGCCTGCTCAGACAAAGATCGCCACGGGCAAACTGGCTGGTGACCTGTGCTGTTGCTGTGCGCCCGTGGACCTTCCACCATGCTTCCCAGGGAGTTCATTGGCCAGGGCAAGGGGCCCAAGGCTGGCAAGGGCGGCAAGGGTGGCAAGGCTGCTGCTGGCGGTGGCATGGCGCAGGAGGAGCAGAAGGAGGTGCTCAAGGTGGGGCGGCCAGGCCTGCTGCTCACTGTGCCGCGCACCGACAAACCTGGCTCGCTCTACAGCCCCTGACCCACTGCACTGCACTCACCAGCTGAGCCAAGCTAGCGGTTGAGGCTCCAATGAGGCCGTTCAGTCAAATTCAGCCACTAGCCCGGAGGTCCTCCCTGAGGGTTTGGGGCTGCAACGCTCCGATGGCTAGGTGCACTGTGTGCTACACCCCACTGGCAGTCATGCAGTCCCAGATGCTCTACTCATGCCCACGCATGTGTTGATACACCACGCACCCACACACGCTTGGTGTGCTCTGCTGGCACAGACCACCAGGCTGCATTTGACAACTGAGCCAAGCAAGCTGCCGGCGCCATCATGCCGTGCTGCACAAATCCTCCTGCCCTCGCCTGCTTCCCCCTACATCCTCTTCCACTGGCTGCCCGCTGTCCCCTGGCTGCTGTCTGTTGCGTTGCAGGCGTTCAGGCAGGGCAGTGTGAACCTGCTGGTGGCAACCTGCATCGGCGAGGAGGGTCTGGACATCCCAGAGGTCAGCAAGGCCCCATGGCGCAAGGGAAGGAAAGGATGCCGGGGTGGCCAGCCACAGCCAGGCATGCACAGACACCCTATCCAATAACCCTGCAGCCCTTCGTGCAACATCCTACGTTGGCTTGACCCTTCCCCTCTCCTCTCTCTCACTCATGACGCTCCATACACCCCCCTCCTTGCCTCCTTGCCTTCTTGCCTCCCTGCCTCACTAGCACCTGCCTTGGGCCACTGCTCATCTCTATGTTACTCCAACCTACTGCAACCTTTACTTTACTGCAATCTTCAAGCCATGACAACGGCGGCCTTGGTCTGCTAAAGGTAGCTTGCTTCAGCCCACCAGGTTGCGGCCCTGCATCCACATCTACCATCCCAGCCTGCCTTTTCCCCTTTTCTCTCACTACCTGCACCAGCCCCCACCTCGCCCCTCGCCCTTGTGCCCTGGCTGCTGCCAGCCACCAGCCTGTCTCTGCCTCTCTCCCCAACCAGGTGGACCTGATCTTGTGCTTTGACGCCAGTGCCTCCCCCACGCGCCAGAACCAGCGCATGGGCCGCACTGCGCGCCACAGGGACGGCCGGGTGGTGTACATCCTGTCAGAGCCCAGGTCAGAGGAACCTCTCCTCACTTCCCTCACTCACTCACTCACTCACTCACTCCACCCCTCCTTCTCTTCACCCTTCCACCCCTTGTTGCTCACTGCATGTCAGCATCCTGCACCTTGAATCTCTGTACGTCGCCCTGTCTCCCTTGTCCTGCTGCCCTGCGCTTGACTAGCTTGCACATCTGCTCAGCTACCCAAACTGCCAACCCTGTCACCATGCCTCACATCCCGCCCCTTACCCCACTGATCCCCTCCTCTCACACCCTCTCTAACACACACCGCCCCCTGCCCTGATCTCCCCCTCTCACACCCTCTCCAACACACACCCAGGGAAGTGGCCAAGTACAGGGAAAGCCAGAACGAGTACCGGCGGCTGCAGACCTTCCTGCGCTCCGCCGCCCACTACTTTACCCTCAGCAGCACAGCCAAGGTGCAGCTGCTGCCGCCGGGGCTGCCGCCCCCCCAGCCTGTGCTCATAGACCTGTGTCAGGCAGGAGCCCCCGGGGCGCAACCCCGACCAGCGGCACCAGCACGCAATGCCAGAGCTGCCAAGGTGAGCGGCGGGGTGGGTTCAGGTGGGGGGTTCGGGTGGTGGTGGTGGTGGTGGTGGTGGTGGTTAGTGGCGGTGGTGGCTTTGGGTTGCGTTGAGTGATGGTGGCAGTGGGTGGTGGTGGAGGCCAGCTGGGTCTTTCCAGGAGGCATTGCTTGGCAGGCTGCAGTATCCAGCTACTAAGGCTGGATGCAGCGCAAGACTGGTGGACCAGGTGGATTAGGTTTCTGTTATTGAGGGATGCATGGGAGGACCTCCAGTGATGTTGGTGCAACAAGTGCAGGTAACCGAACAGATAGCACGGCCACAACTGGTAGCAGAGACAATTCGCTGTTGGTCTCCCTCCCCCTCCCCGCTTCCCCTAACTCACCCTCCTCCCTTCCCTGCCCACCTCCATCTTGCCACCCGCCCATGTAGGCTGGCTCCGCAGCCCCCTCCCCCAGCCTGGCTTCCACTGCCCCCTCAGCAGCCAGCAGCCCAGCCAGCGGCAGCCGCGCCTCTGGACCCCCAGGTGGCCCGCTGACCAGCCCCCCAGGCGCCACTGCCTGGCTCACCAGTCCACCACAGGGCAGCGGGGGGGCAGACCCAGAGGACCTGCCGCTGGCGCTGCGCATCAGGGCCTCGGGCAGCCGGGCCAGCCGGGCCAGCAAGGCAGCCACGGACTCCACACCGCAGGCCATTGAGCTGCTGACGTCCCCCCCTGCTGCCCGACCCGCCCTTGCATCAGCAGCCCAGCCAGCTGCCCCCGCTGCCGCTGCCCCTGGCGCTACCTTGAGTGACCCCCTCGGCCCTATGGGGGGCCCGGCCAGGGCTGCAGCAGCTGCTGGCCCTGATGCCTGGGCCAGGAGCAGGCCAGGGGCGGGGACAGAGGAAGGCTGGGGGTCAGAGCTGGGGGCGGGTCGCAAGTCGGGGCCCAGCACCACAGCCGCCCCACCCCCGTCAGGCCCTGGTGCTGGGGGCAGTGCCCGCGCCCCACTGCCGGCGTTGGAGAGGCTGAAGCTGTTGAAGGGCTCGGGGGGTGCTGGTGGGGCAGCAGGGCCTGCGGCACACCCTATGGCTGGGGCCTGGGGTGTGGGTCAGCAGCAGCAGCAGCAGCAGCAGCAGCAGCATGACTGGCAGGGGCCACATGGACAGGGGCCGCAGGGGCAGGGGCTGCAGGGGCAGGGGCCGCAGGGGCAGGGGCTGCAGGGGCAGGGTGGGCCGTGCTGGCAGCCGCCAAGTAGGGCCCCGTGGACTGCGGCAGAGGTCCAGCCAGCCCAGTGGGCAGCTGGTGGGCAGCTGGTTCAGCCCTGGGGCACCCCTCATGGAGTCCCAGCGGCTGCAGCCACCCGGGCTACTGCAGGGCATCAGGAGGGGCAGCACCCCACTGGGCCATCCCCTGCCTCAGGAGGCCCTCTTGCTGCTCTTGGGGCTGGGGAGGGTGGCGGTGGTGAGGACGAGTTTGACCCTGACAACCTACCCCTCACCTTGGACGACGTCCCCCTCTGCCGCCGGCCCCTCAGTGCCAGCAAGTCGCCCCCCAGCCACCCCCCCAAGCGCCTGGCACACGGCATCACAGGCCCATGCAAGCCTGCTGCTGCTGACTCCCTGGGTGGGCGGGCGGCGGGGGTGACTAAGCGAGCCAAAGCCCAGCAGGCAGCTGGTCAGAAGGTGGCCCGGCCCAGCCCCATGCCGGGTGCCCCGGGCACTAGCCCTGCTGCTGTGGCCAAGCAGCAGAAGGGGGGGCAGAAGCAGGCGGCTGCTGGGGTCAAGGTACTACCCAGCCCAGTCGTTGCCACACCTGCTGCCCTAGCTCCCCAGCCCCTGCAATTCTCTGGTCACACTGGGCAGCTGCCGGGCAGCTGCCAGCCCAGCCCATGCGTGCCTGACCTCTTGGATCTGCCGTTGGCTGTGAGGGCACGGGTGTTATCAGCGGACCGGCCGAAGGCACGACGCAAGCCCCGTGCCAGCCCTCCCAAGGCAGCTGCCCAGCAGCTTCCACCCCCCAAGCAAGCTGTAGGAATCACCCCTGAGCCAGCATTGGCTTCACCAGCGTGTGGCCTTCCACAGGTTGCAGCACTGCAGCGTGTTCAGCATCCTGAGCAAGGTGTAGAGGGAAGCTGGGAGGAAGCTGGGGGACAGGAGGCAGAGCCTTGGGAGTGGGTGCCTGGCGAGTGGGGGGAGGAGGTTGGGGAGGTTGGACAGAGGGAAGGTGGGGATGAGGAGGAGGGTGGGGAGGAGGGGTGGGAAGGGGAAGGAGAGGGGGGGCTGGGCAGTGATGTCATGAGCGACCCCAGCGGTGCAGGAGGAGAGGAGCAGGGCGAGGAGGAGGAGGAGGCATGGGAGGGAGGGGAGGAGGGGGAGGAGCGGAATGATGACCGCCACCAGGGGTATGACAGGGGGGCCCTGGCTAAGGTGGCAGACCCCACAGGAGCTCAGCAGGCCTGCCGTGAAGGGCCGGGGGGCACAGGGCAGAGAGGGGTGGACGGGGCGCCAGGGATTTTGGGGGGCCAGGAAGGTGAGGAATGGGTGGGGGCAAGTGAGGAGGGTAGTGGTGAGGAAGGGGAAGGGCAGCCGGGTGCCTGGTCTGACCTGGCCGGCACTGCTGAGGAAGTTGAGGCAGGGCAGGGAAGGCTGGGGTGGGCTGGGCCGGGCGGGGGGGCTGGGCAGCGGGAGGGAGGCCCAGGGGCAGGGCCAGGGGCATGTGGGCATGTAGGCCCAGGCCTAGGCCGGGCTGACGGTGACAGACCCAGTGGGGGGAGCTGGCAGTGGCAGCAGCAACGGGCAGAAGGCGAGCCGTGGCACCAGTCTGGCCAGATGGAGCTGGGGGTGCAGAGTGAGCAGCAGGGGCGGGGGCCGGGTGGAGCTGTGAGCTGGCCAGGGGGGGTCCTAGAGCCCCGTCAGCAGGCGTGGCAGAGTCGCAGTGGTGAGGTGCAGGATGTGCAGCCCCCACAGCGGCAGTGGCAAACGAAGCCAGGCCAGCACTGGCAGCCAGAGGTGAAGCATGCAAAAGCGCAGCAGCAGCAGCAGCGGCAGCGGCAGCAAGAGCAGCAGCAGTGTGCTGGGCAGCCAGGAGATGCCACCCACAGCAGCCACAGCAGCGGCGAGCAGTATGTTGGAGGGGGCGGGTTTGTTTCAGAGGAGGACCCCAGCGTTCTGCCCACCCAGGTGTTGCCTGATCAGGACACAGGGCAGCACCCAGGCCAGCAGTCACCACCACGGCAGCAACAGCAGGCAGCGTGGCAGGCCGGCAGCTCCGGGAAAGGAGCACGGCCAGCCAAGGCTCCTGCTGGCCCCCACCCCCTATCCCCCTCGGCCGCCCCCCTCTCCCCAGACTGTATTCCCGCCACTGACCTGAAGCCCCCACGCCCCAGCTCCGACTGGCCTGCCAGCCCAGTACCTGCAGCCGGTTGGGCCCTTGCTGCCCTCCCTGGTGGAGCCGGCCCTGGCCTAGGCCCCTGCGGCCCCCCTTCACCCTCCTGCTCAGCTGCAGCTGGGCCCTCCGCACCTCACCCTGCTGGTGCGGCAGCTGACCGTCACACAGGTCTCGGTGCTGGCGGCTGTGCCTTCGCCTGGCCCAGTGCAGTGCCCTGCACCACGGGCCTGACCCACCGGGTGCCTGACACAGCCACAGCCCACAACAGCCACAGCCACGGCATTGAGACAGATCCAGGGCCAGCTGGGCCCGCAGACTGGGCTCAGGCAGGGCAGGGTGAGCAGGGTGAGCAGGGCCAGGCTGGGCAGGGCCAGGGCCAGGGGCAGGGCCAGGGGCTGGAGGCCTGGGGTGTGGGGCCTAGGCCTGCTGTGGGTCAGGTGGGTGCAGGGGTGCACTCTGCTCACGCTACCTCAGTCACCTCCCCAATTGCGCCAAAACAGCTCAGCTTTGCAGTGGAGTGCTTGGAGACACCAGGCGGTCCCCACCTGCCGTCTGGCAGCGGTGCACAAGGCCGGGGTGCTGCCTCGGCTGCTGTCAGCTGTCAAGGTGGTGGTGCTGCTGCTGGCGCAGGGCGGGCAGTACACAACAGCTGGCAGGGTGGCCCAGGGGCAGGTCCACCCCCTCATGCTGCGGCAAACCACGGCTGGCAATCCTGGCCTGAGGTGACTGCCCATGGTGCAGGACACTGTCCTCTCAACCACGCAGTAGCACCTGCAGAGCCAGCAGCAGAGCCAGCAGCAGAGCCAGCAGCAGAGCCAGCAGCAGAGCCAGCAGCAGCAGGAGCAGCAGCAGCAGCAGCAGCAGCAGCAGGAGCAGCAGCAGCAGCAGCAGCAGCAGCAAGAGAAGGGGAAGCGGGGACAACAGCCATGGAGCTGGCAGCGGCTAGGCATCCATGCCTAGCTCCTCCTCCTGCTCCTGCCTCCTGGTCTGATGCCTGCGGAGTTGGCAAGATCTGCAGCAGCAGTGCTGGCACTGTCTGTGTGCCGCCAGGGGTGGCAGCAGCACACTCAGCTGCTGTGGTGCCTCCCTGGCAGTTACAGCAGGTGCCAGACCAGTCACAGGAAGGTCAGCAGGCATGGGCAGGGGTAAGGCAGCAGGAGCAGCAGCAGCAGCAGCAGCAGCAATTCACAGCCAGGCCAGGAGGAGAAGCGCGGGCGCACAGAAGTCCGCAGCAGGGCAAGCTGCCGGCATGGCAGCAGCAGCAGCAGCTACGCCAGCACCAGTGGCAGCAGCAGCAGCAGCAGCAGCAGAAGACGAGCAAACAGGATAAGCAGGAGCAGCAGCTGCAAGGGCAGCAGGAGCAGAAGGGCAAGTTGGGGCGCCCGGGGACCAAGCCCCTCACGCCTGCCAAGGCCCCCGCACCCCGCCCTGCCTCCCCTCCAATAGTCATTGACTTGTGTGATGACACACCAGAGCCTGCCCGTCACCCTCACCAAGGCCGCCCCTCACCTGCTGCCAAGCCACTTGCTGCTGCTGCTGCGCTCGCTGGGAGGGATGGCACTGGAGCTGCAGCACAGGGCGCCCAGCCAGATGCAGCAGCAGCTTCCCTGGAGGACGAGCTGAGCCCTGGCCAACAGCCCCGGCCTCGCCCTGGCCGCCGCCTGGCTGTGCTGCACACCCCTGGCCAGCCCTCCCCCCTCCGCCCCCGTGCAGGTCCTGCTGATCCCACCACCACCTGCCCTGACTCAGGTTCGACTCAGACCCGCGAACAACTGCCCTTGGCCGCCAGGCTGGGGCGGCGCCGGCAGGCTGTGCTGGCATCGCCTGCCAGCCAGTCTCTCCTCTCAGGCTGGGTGTCTCCCGTCCCTCGCCCCCAGCAGCCAGCTGGGGAGTTGACAGCTGGGAGCCCGGTGCAGGGAAGGTGCAGAGAAGGTGCTGCCCCCCAGGGCGTCGAGGCTCAGGCACGGCGGCGCAAGCCCCGGCCGGCGTCCCCCACCAGCCAAGCGGGGACAGCCAGTGAGGCCGGGTGTGCAGGCAGGGCTTTACAGGCCGGGCCAAACGAGGTGCAGGGGGATGGAGATGAAGGCCAAGGGGCTTGCGCTGCCCACAGGCAGGGGCAGGGCCTAGGGCCTCAGGGGGCAGGGGGTGTCTTCCTGGTGCCAGGCCCGCAGCACATCACCCCAGCCACTCGCTGCAGGCTGGCACAGCGGGCTGCCGCTGCTGCTGCTGCTGCTGCCGGAACTACCACTGCGGTCACTGCTGCCACCGCAGCCAATGGTGTGGAAGGGGAGGATTTCAGCCCAGAGCTGCTCATCCTCCGTCACCACCTCAGTCGCCAGCAGCAGCCAGCAGCAGCAGCAGGGGGCCTAGGAGGGCAACCCTCAGGGCAGCAAGCCAGAGGTGGCCAGCTGCAGGGTGCAGGCCAGGCTGGGCCCGACTCCGGCTCCCCCCTCCTGCCCCTGCTGCCCCGGCCTCTATCCCGACTGTCACGTGGCCCAGCCCAGCCTGTGGCCAGCAGGGCGGGAGGTACAGGAGTGAGGAGGGCGGGCGAAGCAGGAGGGGGAGGGCTAGGCGCAGGGAAGGGTGGGGGGCCGAGCAGGCAGGCCCGACCAGGGGTAGCTGGCTCCTCCCTAGCAGAGGGTGGGAGAAGAGGGGGCCGGGCTCAAGCGGGAGGGGCCCAGCAAGGCATGGCCAAACGAGCACGGTGAGATCCGACTGCTCAGCCCTGCCCAGCCCAGCCCAGCCCAGCCCAGCCCAGCCCAGCCCAGCCCAGCCCAGCCCAGCCCAGCCCAGCCCAGCCCAGCCCAGCCCAGCCCAGCCCAGCTGGACCCACTGCCTACTCACACTGTGTTCAGCCTCCAGACCCACCCCTAGGGTTAATTCTGGCCCTGGGTCCGCCCAGGAGGTAGCACCCAAGCCTGGTATTAACCACACAAGCAGTCTATGAGCAGCGCTGGCACCTTCTCAACACCCTGCAGCACTGTGACAAGGCAGCTGGCTGGCTGGCTGGCTGCCCGTTAGTGTGTCAAGTCCTGGTCTTGGGGTTCTTGCTTGCAATGTGCTCAATGTCTGCTGCTTGCTGCACAGCCGCTGCAACACCTTCGTTGATGAGGAGGCAGTGGTGTCCGGCAGTGATGACAGCGAGGATGAGGAAGACGACGAGGACGCGGGCAGCCTCGACGGCTTTGTGACAGACGGCACACCATCAGTGGATGGGTACGTGCCTTATTGCCCCGACCCTGCACACCCTGCACACACATACACACACATGTTGCGCAGTGTGACAGCTGGCATGGCCATATGCACCTCCCTGTGAGCATGTCGGAAACTGCTGTGGGCAAGGTCGATGAAGCACACAGGACTGGCAGTACGCTTGGTGTGCACGCACCATCATGCTTACCATTGTAACACACAAGCATGCGATGCAATATGTGGAAAAGCTAGACATGGTAGGGGTGGAGTTGGAGATGGTGATGCTGCTGCATGCTGCTCAATGCACCAGCCACATAGTGATTCTGCTGCCATGCCATTATAGGCACAAGATGGAGGAACACTACACAACTAGCTGTAAGCGAGTTCAGGGAGAGGATGTAGGCACAGCGCCCAGCCTTGTGCCTGATGCCATGGCCTGCAGGTCGCCCATGGGCATGGAGATGTACCATGGCTGGGCCCTGACGCAATGCCCTGTCAGCGCTACCAAGCTTGACATCGCAGCGCTGATGCGCAGGCCCAGGCTGTGCAGGCCGCAGGCGCCCTCCCGGCCCTGCCTGACCCTGCGTGACCTGTGTGGTGGCACCACAGGCACGCGCAGTGGGCATGGCACCAGAGGCAGGCGCAGTGGGCATGGTGAGAGGAGTCGTGGGGCAGGGTGGTGGCACAGAGCAGGAGGGGGATGGGAAGGCGTGCGCCTGCAGGCCATGGCATGATGAGGCTGCTGGCTGCTGCCAGGGTTGCGGGGGCTACGTGCAGGGCAGGGCTCCTGTTGCTTGGTGCTGATCAGGGCATGGTGATGACACACCTTTGCTCAGCAGCCTGCCAGCAGCAGCCAGCCTTGCTGCCGTGAAGGAAGCCAGACCAGGGCTACTACTGCTGTGCTTCACTGAGCAAGGGCAGGGCCACCTGTCTGATCAACACTGGAGGCAGCACAGCTGGTGTATATCTATATATGTATATAGTCTATCTCGGTAAACTGATCCGAGTTATGATAGATTACTCGACCCTGTATTTTGCATACACCTCAAATATAGGTGTTTATGTAGTAGTGTTCATGTAGCTGTGGTGGCTGGCCTGGGGCAGTGGGTAAGTTAGCACTGCATGATGACTTGCTCCTCTGCTGCTGTCAGACAATGGAGAGGGCGTCAGAACTGCTGCTGCTGGGCTGCACGGTGGCGGCGGCTTCCTCCTGAGTCAGGCCGAAGAGGGGGAGGAGGAGGGAGAGGGGGAGGAAGAAGGGGAGGAGGAGGAAGAGGAGGGGGAGGAGGGGGAAGAGCTGACGGCCAACCAGCGCGGCATAGACATCTCCGCCCCCACTCAGCTCCCAGGGGCTAGGAGGCAACGCGGGGGCCCCCCTTGCACCCAGGCAGCCAGGGCCGGGGGTCAGGCCCAGACCGGGCCCGGCAGCATGGACGATGAGGATTGTGACTTTGACGGGGAGGCATGTGAGTGGTGTACAGCTGCTGCAGGGGAGGTGGGATGTCTAGGCTGGACTTTGGACTGCTGGGGGTCTCACCATGGGCAGTGGGGAGCCGCGGGGGGAGGCTGGGGGCCTCTAGCACTCGCTGTGTGCATTGCTTACCTGTGTGGCTTCTCGCTCCCCCTCCCCGTTTGAAACCGCTGGGAACTCTTCAAGCAACTTGGATTTTCATGCCTTGTACAGAGTGATCAATGGAAATGGTAGCCTGGCGCTCCACAGCCCACCCCCCTGGACGTGGGCCTAGCAGTGCAGCAGGCCTCCCACACGCCTCACATGCACCTCACATGCACGGACAAGAACTGCCCAGTGTCCGCACAACTATGAGTGGGTTTATGATGGTTTAACACCGCCATGGTGATAATCGCCAGCTAGCGCCAGTGCGGCTGTGATGCAACTGTGTTTGTACAGCTGAGAGGGGGGCCTCATCGCACAGTCATCATCCTCCCTTGCCCCTGACCCATCCCCAGTCCCTGTCCAGCCGTGTCCACCTGCTGGCTGTGCAGGTGGGGTGTGCGGGGAGAGCTTGGAGGAGGACGCCGACACCATGGCCTGTGATGGCTGCGACCAGGGCTTCCACCTGGCCTGCCTGGGCCTCAGGGCTATCCCAGTGAAGGAGTGGCTGTGCTTTGACTGCATGGAGGGCAGCCAGGCAGGCTGACCCCTCGGCTCCCGTGAGGACCCTGCCACCCATGGCTGTGCCCATGCAGCAGTCTGAGGTGCTAAGGCCGATGCTGGGTTTACACTACTATAACCGCAAGCCTGGTATGGTTGCCTTGCCTGGCCGTGCCCATCGGCAACTTGGGCATGATAACAAGCGACCCCCTGCATGGCAGCATGCACGTAAAGAGGAGCACTTACTGAAGCATGCGTGATCAAAGTGTGGGCCAGGCCGTGTCTGGGTTTGCTTGTCCGTGCACCACTGTGCCTCAATCTTCTAGCATATCCCGCCATGGTAATCATAGCTGGATACTTAGTCCATTACCTGCATTGGCTTCTTCGTCCATGTCAATGGTCTGCATTGGCGTTTTCGCTTACATCAGACTCCGAAGTGTTCAACAAGCACAGTGGCTGCTTGCTGCAAGTGTGGCTGGGTGGTGCTAGTTCAGCCATTCGCAAGTATGTGTGTCATGGATTTCACCCTGGTTGCTTGGAGGTCGGTGCGCCAGTCAGGGCTGCGTGATCCAGAAAAGCGCATGACCCACGTGACAGTGACTGAGCTTAGGCCTAAGATGCTCAAGGCCTTAGGCTATTCCCACTTTTCAGCGGCCCTAGTGAGGGAGGAGGGGGCTGCGTGATCCAGCTGCCGACGCCGTCACGTCTTTAGCGTTGGTGAAGTAGCTGCTGTTTGCTACAGGCATTGTGACAGCTAGCCACTGGCTAGTAGCCAGGCAGGGAAGGCGTACAGGCCCGGGTATTGGTGCAGGCTGCAACCTTGTGCTGGCCTAGCAGGCAAAGAGTGGCATAGGGTGTACCACAGCCGTGAGGCCTGACATGCCCTCGTCAAGCGAGCCTGAGCTGCTGGTGTGTTCAGCTTCATGTGCCAACTCTGTGGTGGCCAGTGAGTTTAACAATCAAGCCGGGCACCTGGGATGATGCGTGAAAGGAATGCCCACACTACAGGTGGGCCCAGCAAAGGGCCATGCAGGTTGAGGGCGGTAATCAGCAGCAAGCTCCAAAGCAGCAGCCGTCATTGAGGTGGCAGGGTCAGTCAGTGTCTGTCTTGTTCAGTGTATGTGTGTCAATTCGCCTAAACAAGCAGCCTGTCTTTCAAATACACAGCAAATGCGTCGTCAAGGGATGTGTATGGTGCATCTAGGCAATAGTGATAAGGAAGGAGGGTAGCTAGCAAGCCATGCCCATCATGACGTTGAGCTCACAACGTAAAACCAGCAGTGAGATGACTGTGACAATCTCTTCTGCCCCGGGCACGATGGTGTTGAAAAACACCGTTTGCAGGACATAGCCAGACCAGGCAGTTGAAGGTGCTTTACAGTGAGGTGAACTTGGTGACGGCCTTGGTCCCCTCAGACACGGCGTGCTTGGCCAGCTCGCCGGGCAGTACCAGGCGCACCGCGGTCTGGATCTCACGGGACGTCACGGTGGGCTTCTTGTTGTAGCGGGCCAGGCGTGAGGCCTCGCTGGCGATCTTGTCGAAGATGTCGTTGACGAAAGAGTTGAGGATTGAGATGGCCTTGGAGCTGATGCCGGTGTCGGGGTGCACCTGCTTCAACACCTTGTAGATGTACAGCTTGTAGCTCTCCACCTTGGCCACCTTCTTCTTGTTCTTGTCCGCTGCGGCCCCCAACTTTGCCTTGTCGCCAGTCTTAGCGGGGGCGGCCTTCTTGGCCGGGGCCTTGTCTGCAGCCTTGGGAGCCATTGCGGGCGCTACTGATGCTTGTGTGTTGGTTGTTGATTGAGAGTGCGTTGTTGGTGCAAGTATGTGCGGCATACAAGTAGGGAACGGCCTTGGCCGGGGCGGGGAGTGGATCAGCAGGACGGCTCGGCGCGAAACACATCCCGCTGTTCCCCTGACCGCCTGTGCTGCGGGCACAACTTACACAGCTGCCCTCGCGTGCTGTTCACAACCCAACGCACCGCTTTAACAAGTCAACAAAAAAAGTCAAAACAGCAGCAATGGCCCCCAAGACCAACTCCAACAAGGCAGCCCCCGCCAGTGGGCGCAAGGGAAGCAGCGGCAAGAAGGCCGTGAGCCGTTCCAGCAAGGCCGGCCTGGCCTTCCCTGTTGGCCGCATCGCCCGCTACCTGAAGAAGGGCAAGTACGCGGAGCGCGTAGGCGCTGGTGCTCCCGTGTACCTGGCCGCCGTGCTGGAGTACCTGGTGGCTGAGGTGCTGGAGCTAGCGGGCAACGCCGCCCGCGACAACAAAAAGACCCGCATCGTGCCCCGCCACATCCAGCTGGCCGTGCGCAACGACGAGGAGCTGAGCAAGCTGCTCGGCGAGGTCACCATTGCATCGGGCGGGGTGCTGCCCAACATCCAGTCTGTGCTCATGCCCAAGAAGTCCACCAAGAAGGGCGAGTCCGAGGAGGTATGAAACACCCTCAACCTGCTCTTGAGCTTTACATCACAAACCGGTGTTTTTCAACACCACCAACTTGTGGACACTGGAATGACCTAAAACTGGCACATCATGCTAAACACAACTCAACTGAAGTATTGTGCGTATGTTAATGACAATATGCCAGTGTGTCAGCTTCGGCTTTGTCAATTATCATACGCATGCATAATTGTGTGCCGCTGCAACCAATCCATGACAAAACCACATTAGCTAAGCAGCCAATACTACATGTTTGGGTTGAATCACCCCGGCTGCAACACTCTCGCTCGCAATCTTGCATCAGTCAACATGCCTGCCCACCACTCTGCTCTTGGCTCCACTGTGCCTACTTCTCACTAGAATGGCAGCATCAGCAGGGCCAGGTGTACTCTTACACGCCCTGCAGTGGTAGGGGAGGGTGGCCAAAAAGCCTAAGACCTAACGGGCGAAAGTGGTGTGACCCACCATCTCTGCTTTGCGGTGGTGCCCTACTACCCAGACCCTCACAACCCCAACGTGTGGGTGCTGTGTAAAGGAGACAAGGCCACTGCTCATTGCCATCACAAGGCCCTTGCCACGAGGCACACCGCTCCAGCGCAGCCACAAGGGTGGCACACAGCCCTGCCTATACCCACGCACCCCTGCCTACACCCGGCTGTCTCCAGGCTGGTCAGCCAACGGGGGCAGGCTGGCTGACCTCCTGCTGGCAGACGGGGCTGTTGCCGGGTCGCTCGCTGGGCGGCTGGTGCTTGTCCAAACAGCCAGCTGTGCAAAGAGGGGGCGCCGGGCTGGAGGGGGTGGGTCTGGCAGCGGCTGCGCTGGTGGGTGGTCCGAGTGGGTGTCAGGGGCAGGTGGGGAGACGGACCAGGTGGCAAAGCCTGAGTGGTGCGGGGCCTCTGCCCGGACGAGGTGCAGTGCACGCAGCCCAGGGGAAAGCACCAGCGCGTCAACACCTGAGGGGTGGCAGGTGCAGTGCATCAGTTGCAGCACAGGCTGCGCAAGGGGCCAGGCAGCAGCCATGGTGGGGGCGCTATAACCCTCCCTCCCCTGCCACGCCAGCTGCTGCAGCACCCTCTGACCCGGGAAGGTGAAGGGGGAGTGGCAGTTGCAGTGCATCAGTTGCAGTACGGGCTGGGTGACAGCGTTAAGCAGCAGCCTCCGGACAGCCTGGTGCAGGGGGGAGTCATCATGCCCTCGCCTCCTCTGCCCAACATCAGGCAAGGGGTCCAGGCAGCAGCCTCCGGACTGCCCTAGTGCAGGTGGGTTCAGGCACTGACACAGCCCCAGAGGCGAGGGTTGGCAGCCAGGCCCCACACACCTGGCAGCTTGAACTCCCACTGCGCCTCCTGGTGCACAAGTCCCTGCACGGGAGGAGATTGATTTACTGATTGATTGGCTTGATGAGGATGAGTCTTGAGTTAGGGCCGTTAGGGGTTAGGGACGCTGCCTGGGGTTAGGCTTAACTAAAATGAATTGAATTGTATGCTATTTTATGCGTATCCGTGATCAACCTGGTTGAGCGGCCGCGCGGTTAGCCGCCGCTGTAAACAACAGCTCGTCAAGGGCTCACCATTATGAGCAAAGGGACGCAGCTCATGATAGGGAACGGCTTGTCCCTAGCGTTGGGCTTCGCTACAGCATGGCGGCCTATAAGCTGCGCTTGGCAGCGCTTCTCAGTGCGCGCCGGCCCGACCCACATTTCAGCCCTGACCCTGGCTAGAGCAGCGTGCGCCTGTGCCCTGGTGCCTCGCACGCTCAGATGTTGTCAGGACGGAGCCCGAGGTACAGCGCTGACGACTCGCCAAGTACAGCACATGCTCGCAAGCCGCAGTTAGCCCCAGTCACGACGGATACAAGCTGGCTTGCCTTCGTGCCCACTGCTGTGGCAAAGCGGTTGAAGGCATTGGCTGCAGCAGTAGCCAGAGCAGACTTGTGCCATGTGAACAAGGGGAGGCGAAAGCAATCAGACTGATTGGCTTACAAGCTAGCAACCTCATTTCTTACACTGCAGGCCCCAATGGCCCGGCCATGTGCTGGGATGGGCTGGGGATCATGGAGGGGCCAGCTATGCCGAAGCATAAGACAGGGTTAGCTGGGCCTGGTGCCAGAAGCTTTCGCGCAGGGTTGGCTCCCAGCTCAAACGCCGTTAAGCTGGGCTGGTCAGGCAGGGAGAGTGCTGGCACTGCACCGTTTGCACGGCAGTGCAGCAGCAAGACAAGGCCGGCGCATGAGGGGTCATCTCAGGGTTGTGGCAGCAGTCCAGGGCGTCCAGCTGTCTGGGCAGCGCCAGTAGTGGACAGCGTCTTCATCAAGGGCGCCAGGTTCTATGGCTACCATGGTGTGCTGCCTGCGGTCAGTCCTGAGGGCAGTGATCAGCAGCAACTGCAGCAGTAACAGCAGCAACAGCAATTGGATGTGTGTTGAAACGTTGCCATTTGGTGAAGGCCAGGCCATGCCATGCCATGATGCAGTAACAGTGCATGCCATTGCATAGGCATCCATGAGATCATGTGCTTCATCTAGCATACTGAACCTGATGCGCACCCTCTTCTAGTTCGTTTTGTCTTCAAGTGCACAACTTCCCCCATCTCCTGCCCTTCCATCTCCCCCTAACTGTCCCTTTCCCCTAGCGCATCCCCTGCCCAGTTTCTTGCAGCCACACCGCCGCCACCACAAACACCACCACACTCATTGCTGAATGCTGGGCAGTGCTGCAGAAATCACGTCCATGACCTCTCCTGCCACCCTGCCATACCCCCATCCTGCCATGCTGCCAAAGCGCCACACGGTTTCAGTGCGCAACGCTTTCCCACAAATGCATGCCATGGGGTGCAGTGCGGGTTGTATGGTGGTATGTGCAGGAGCAGCAGGTGGGGCAGCCTTTCGTGGTGGATGTGCGCATGGGCCTTGACCTCAGGGCAGCCGGAGCCAGCGATGACCTGCAGCACACGGTGCGCCTGGCCTGACGGCGCAAAGCCGGCCAGGCGCTGCCCACCAACTAATGCCAGGCACTGCCGCTAGGTTATGGGCTAGTCACTATGTGCCTACTGGCACCTGCGTCAGGATAAGTCAAGCCGCATGTGCGGCAAGTGACCTGCCGACCTGTAGTTTGCCTCCTGTCATGCCCCTCATGCCAATCACTTGCTAATGTGCACTCTGCCACATCATGTCAGACAGAAGCAACACCTGCTGACAAGGGCTAAGGAAAGCGTTGTGGGGACGCTCCACTCAGGGCTAGCCACCCACCCTCAACCTGATGAGCCTGGCGGCACTCGCTTCCTGCCCCTGACCCTGCCCTGCCATGATCGCTGTTGCCATAGATGCTGTGGTATACTGTGACCTTCCCTCACCAGGTTCAAGCAGCACAGCCAGCCAGTAGCTCGCATCTGCCAGCTGCCACCCTGTACAGCCATGTGTGCACCAGCTGGCCACTCCTGCTCAAATCCCCATGCAGCGCCACTAGCCCCCATGCGCTGCCGCCCCTGCCTGGCCAGGTCAGCTATGCGGAGGCTTTCCAGCTGGTCAAGGCCGTCATGGAGGGACCACCTGTGGCGCTGCTTGAGCACCTGGCCCACACCATTGCCAGCCAGCTGCTCACCAGCTTCCCAGCAGTGCAGCATGTGACCGTGGCTGTCAGCAAGACCCACATTCCAGCACTGTCAGCGGCTGTGCAAGCCGTAGGTAAGTTCTACTGGTGCCGGGCAGCTGGCTGCCCTAGTAGTGCCGTGATGTGCTGTGATGTGTTTTGTAGGTGCTGTCAATGTAGGGGCAGTAGAGGTGGTGGGTGGGGTGGCATGGTGGTGGGGGAGAGGGGAGGGGGGACCTAGGGTTAAGCTCGTGAACCAGACCCTGACCCAGTGAGACTGCTTTCGTCCTGCACTAATGGGACCTGTGCTGCCAAACCAGGGAGTGGCAGTTCACCGCCCCAGGGACTACCCATCGGTCCCAGTAGGCGTTCTTCAGGGCCAGTATCCTGACATTGCCTGGGGTGCTGTGTTGCTCCATTGCAGGCGTGGAAGTATATCGCCGCAGGGGTGAGGCTTGATTGCCTGCTCCGCAAAGTCTCCGTTGGTCTCTGCCATTCCTATCAGGGATGCAAATGCATGGCAGGACGTGTGGATGCTAGGGTGGCAGGCAGTGCAAACATGTCGTTCCTTGTTGAATGAGTTTTGTTTGACTGTAAGCTGGTCACCCCCGCCATTGGCTGCACCCCCATGGCTCAATAGATAACTTCTTACTCATGTTTGCACGGATGAGGTCGCCGATTGGTGCGATGAGCTGGTGATGGTCTAACTGGAGTGCAGCCAGCCCCAGCGGTTTGCCGGGTGGCTGGCCCCCAACACGCGACGTGTTCTGAAACATCGCACACACCTTTAGCGACGGCTATAGGCAGCCTGGACCCAGAGCGGCGTGAATTTTGCATCCTGACTGGACATCCAAAACAAAGTGTTGCTCCAGAAGTGCGGCTTCGCCGCACAGAATGTAGCCACAACGCACCAAGAACGGAACTAAATTAGATAGTGGCATCGCCCGGGGCGTTTTAGGCACCCCAAAAACACTCGGCCTCGGCGCTGGTGCTTCAAAGCTCTCGACCTCAGCCAGCAGCCGCGTCGCTACGCTCCGCGGCTGCTGGCTTCGGTCTCGAGCTGTTACGCTCCAGCGCCTCGGCCTCGCGTTTTTAGGGCGCCTAAAACTACCGGCGCTTCCACTATCTAAGGCCGGTACTTAAGTCACCTTAAGTGTATCAAGTGGCTTCTTTTTCACCCACACTGCTGTGCGTGCAGCTGTGCGACCCCAGCGCACGGGTCGCAACCGTAATCGCCTCACATTTGCATTTTTAGCCGGCAGGCACGCGGGCAGGCGGGCAGGCAGCAACATAGGCCAACAGGCCATTATGGAGCCGGAACAGCTGTATTACAGCAAACCGACTCTATCGACTGTGGTGATGCAGAAAGTCCAGGCCAGCAAGCACAAACATCAATGGGACTTTGAGTTCGACAAGGATGGCTTCGTAGTGTGCTTTTGCAAGCGATGCCCGCGTGGGGCCAACAATAACGGGCTCGGCTTGGGCTTTTCCTGGTCACATCGCGTGCTCCTGGTCACATCGCGTCCGATAATGTGCATCTACAGACCATCTTCAACATGCTGGGTGTGGATTTGCACAAGGAGACCTTCTACCGCACTACACAGCTCGAGGAATTGCATGAAGAGGTCAAAGAGCTTACCTTAAAGGAAGTGGTGAAGCTGATGAAGGTGATTGCCATACGTTGATGCATCAGGGCCTTCATGTCTTTCATTGCAGGTGGCACAGAAATGAACTGCCTGGGCTTCATCATGGACAACACCGCAGCCAACATGAAGGCTTTGCGCCTGCTGCAAGAGGCCATGCCTACCATAATTGCTATTGGCTGCGTAGTCCATGCTTTGAATCTGCTCTGCAAGGACCTGTCCAAGCCTGACAAGTTGAAGGCATTGCACCAGGTGACTGCCCAGCCCAGCCCAGCCCTGCCCAGCCCAGCCCTGCCCAGCCCAGCCCAGCCCATGCTCTGAACCAGCCCAGCCCGCCCCATACTGGCTAATGATGCGCAGGAGGTCATGCAGGAGGAGGCAGCCACACTTGGGACGCCAACAGCCTCGGTGGCCGACATCCTTGGAGATGTCAAGGTCAGGCTAGCATCCATTGGCTGTGGAAGTCAGCTGGCCTGCCATCATTGACAAATACATCGCTGTAAAACTCTTAAAGACCGGTCGGAGTTTATCAGGGGTGCGGCCAATGGCGGGGGTGACCAGCTGAATGTAGCGTGCAAGCTTGTACTACAAGTGTATAAGTGTACTATGAGTCATAACCACCCTGCATGATCCACCCTGCCACCCCCTTCGCCAGCTGAACCCTGACCGTCTTGTAACGCAGGGCCTGACTGGAGGTCGCCATTCTCAGGATGGAGAGTGTAGTTGTCACAGTCATGGAAAAGGACACCAAGAGCATGCACTAGCCCACCAGGTGAAGCACTGTCCATCGTAGCCAACATTTGAGCACCATCAGCCAGCATTGACAGCATTGCCAATGTCGCAATGTGGCCGCTGCGACTAGCAGCCCACCAATGCACTAGTCGATCTTGACTAGCTCTGTATCGAACACCAGGGTTGCCCCGCCAGGGATGGTGGGGGGTGCGCCGCTGTCCCCGTAGCCAAGGTGGGATGGGATCTGCAGCGCAACCATTGCCAGGCAGCGCTCAGGGACGGCAGTCTACTCAGCCAAGCTCAAGGCTGCGGCACAGTGGGTGTCTGGGCACCAGGTAAGCTGGACCATGGACCTGGTAGAGCATGCATGACAGACCCAGCCCTGCTGGAGTCAGCAGATCCAATAATCAGCTCCTGTGTCTAGGGGCTTGACCCTGGCTGCATTGCACTTGCCCGCCCCGTCATGAAAGGGCATAGCAGTGGGCTCCCCTGTAGCACCAGAACTGAGTCCAGGCACAGTGCCGCTGGCTGCTGTGGCTTCAGGTACTGCTGCGTGCTTTACTTCTACAATTGAATTGCTGGTTTGTGCCAATGGTAGCTGGTCTGTGTAGCCAGAGCTGTTGCCAGCTTGTCTTGCTGTGCTGTTTGCAGCTGCACCAAAGCAGACCCACACTCACCCTGAGCTTGCGTTTCTCCCCGATGCTGCACAGCATCAGGAGCACAGCAAAGGCGCAGTTGGCACAGTAGGTCAGCAGCTCAGCAAGGCTGGGTATCAGGCCAAGCTCTGCTCTTCCCTAGCTACCTATACATACTGCACAGTATGTTCTGCAGCATCAGGTACAGGCGATGCAGCAATGCACATGTGCGGGCAACAGAGTGCACTTAATAAAGTGCAACTGTGGTTTCATCAATGGCCAGCTGAGCAGCAGGCAGAAGTGTGTGGGCAGGGGACAGCAGATTGGAGGGGTTGGTATAAGAAGGTTTTGGGCTTGGTTGGTTAGGCAGCAGTGACTGACTGCCTTGCAGGGTTGCAGTTCAGTGCTGGGTAGGTGCAGTCACAGGGTGGGTGCAGCAGGTGCAGTCCTAGCTGAAGGAGTAGTATCAGGCCAGGAGCTGTGTCAGTGCAGGTCAGGGTGTGGAGGTAGTGCATTGCAGAAGCAGATGAGTGCGCCATGCAGGTGCGGCTGGTGGAGTGGCTGGATGGGTGGGTGAGTGGTGCGCTGTCAGCAACTCGTTGAGGCCAGACCTGCACTTACCACATGCCCAGCACGCCCTGGTCCCATCTGCAGGCAGCGGCAGCAGACACACAAAGAGGTAATCACAGCCAGGGCAGGAGGGGTGTTTAGCTGGCACATCAGCACTAGGAATAACAAAGCTGGGCCAGCACAGTCCAAGGCTGCAGCAGCTGCCAAATGGAGGCCCTAGTGAGGGACAAAAGGGCTGCAGCAGCTGTCTAAGGGCGATGGGTACCTGGTTGCTCAGCTTCAGCAGGGCACCTGTTAGGCTCAGCATGAACACACCCAGTGCAATCTGCTACTCTGCTAATTACCTCTACATATACCTTCAGATGATCCATGGCAGTGCCAGCCAGCAGATAAAGAGAAAACCCATCCTAGCTCTTCACCAAGACAGCACCCACCCTTTGATGACACGTCCAGCGCCCAGGACAAAGGCAATGGGCTCCCCGCGCTTATAGCTGCAGGCACATGAGCATATTGCAAAAGCTAACAATCCTGACCATCACGCTAGACCATCAGTTTCTCGTTTGTGTGCATTGACATCACTCATGGTGCTTGCACAGTGTCAGTAATGTACAGCAATACTGAAGTAGAGAAGAACAGGGCAGAGGCTTCATCATTGCATGACATCACGTGAGGCGAGTATTCAGAGCAGGACAGAGCATTGCCCACCTGTTGTCAAACTCTGTGCCGTCTGTCAGCTTGCCCTGCAGGCGAGGCAACAGGGGAAACGCACGACACTCAGTGGATGGGATTATAATGACGTAAGGTCCCTACATGCCTTATGCATGACAGTATGGCATGTCTTGCGCACACCGCCCACTGCTCATGTGGCTGCAAGAGGCATGTGGGGCTGATAGACAGCTTACCACGTAGTGAACGTGAACATTGTCTCCGTTGGCTGCCTTCCTGGTGCACTCCGCAGGCTTGAACTTCACGCCAACCTGCCCAGCAGCAGAGATCAAATTTCCAGCTGTCAGATCCGGCGGCACATCGGAATCCAGGTCTAGGGCAAGGATCCGCTAGCCGCTGGGAGCGTAAGATACCTGCAGCGATGTCACGTCCTTAGCGCCTTGCACGAACATTAGCGCGCAGGCAATGACAGCGAGGGACAGGAACAACCGAGCCATCGTGTTTTTTGTGATGCACTGGTACCGTGTCTGCAGACGGTAATGCAAACAAGGCGTTTCATTTATACGAGTGAGGTTTGATTGCAAATGAACGTGTCTGCCGCGCTGAACATTCGCCGCTGTGCAGTCGACCCAGGGCCACGTCCCACTGAGCTGTCCAATGGGAAGGCCGCCCAGCCAAGCCAGGCCAGCCAGGCCAGGAGTGGGTGGAAATTGCCGACAAGGCCCTGTTGCGCAAGTGGCGGCGCAAGTTGCGGCGGTAGCCAACTACAACTCAAGATAATCTCAACATAACAAAACATGAGTCCCCTCACAAAGGGGATGTGTGTGGGTTGCAGCTACTAGGGGAGCTCTGGCTACAAGCACACACACTTGAATGGCTGAGCTGAAGTTGGCATTAGGCCCTATAGCAGTAGCCTGTGCAACAGCGATCTCGCAGCCTGTGTTTGATTACAACTCATGCTTTACTTTGGCACTCAAAGCTTGCAAGTAGGGATCAAAGCTTGCAATGCAACTCTCGTGTCAGTTGCTCCCTCAAACGCACCCATGGTAGCTTCTCCTCACCTTACCCGCTGCTCCGCCCTGACTCTGTCCATCTGGTGTGTGTGCCTCCCAATCCTAGCTTGAGCCCTGCCCTCCTCACAACCCTTATGTGTGGACCCTCACTGAGGGCCTCAGCAGGCCAGGTGATCCAGCGGCACAGTAAGCAAGCGCGGGGCCTGATGTGGTGCCATGAGGTGCCGTCAACCCCCCCTCCCCCAGCCCAGGAGCCACCCTCCCACCTCCCCAAGCCCCCCCTTGCCCAGGTGTCCCCTCCCCCTGCCCAGGCCCAGCCACCTGCTGCAGCTGGTCCAGTGCCACGACCCCAGGCCCCCCCACCAGGCAGGTGGCTGGACCGGGACACCAGCTCGTGCCTCAACCTCCAGCGCATGCAGCGGGGAGAGCATGCAGCGCCCCCTGGCAATGTACGAATGGGATGACCTGGAGTCTGTGCCCCCCATTGGCAAGGAGTACCAGCAGCGCCTTCATGATCGGCTGCCCAAGGTCAGGCAGAGGTTGCACCGGACTGCAGAGTACCTGCGGGGTATTGATGGTCTGGGCCGCAACAACCCAGTAGTGCTAATCAGGCTAGTGCTTACATGCATCAAGCAGTTTCTTTTGATGAGGTGCCCAGTAATCTCCAGTCATTTGGAGAGAACGTGCCACCGGTGTGGGTCATTTGGATTTTAGCTGAGTAAGAGCCGTTGCTTTGAGCTGCTGTTTGGAACTAGCATGGTCCTACACGAAGCACGCTCTATGCACGAGCCCTGACCCAGACCATGACCCACCGTAGCCGGCAGTACCGGGCCATGCAAGCGCGACATGCGTGCTGGTCCGGGATGCCTAGCGCTGCCGGTCACCCCTCCCATTGAACCACCACGTAAGGGACATTTGACTTTGCGGCGTGCCTGGTGAGGGTTGAGTTGTCATTTTAACGCGGAACGGCTTATCATTGCGTCGCGCTTGCGCCTGCGCGCCCGAGCTGCTGGCACCCACGGTGACCGGCAGTCTGCCAGGCACGCGAACGGTTACGTTCTGCGCAATGGGACTTTCAAGTGCTGCTTTACAACACCCACAACGCAGGATGCATAGTTCTCCGCTGCGGTACACTTTAAGCATGGAGCCCAGTTTTCTCAACATCATCTTACACAGCCTCCCCCTCCACATGAATCTTCACCCAGCCAGTGCTGGCAGCTGGCGTAGACCTCACACAACACGCACAGCGGGCAGCCTGGCCCCCCTGCCGTTTGTAGGGGTGATATTTGGATGTCGGCATGTTGCAGACATGTGCACACGCCATCTTCTAAAACACATATTGGCAAATCTCAGCAAGAGTTGAGACTTTGGCAGGGGGTTCACAGTGAGTTCCCTAGCCAGTGACGCAAGGCTGGAGAGTTGCATTGAGTTGCATGGTTGTCAGCCGTGCATCAGCAGAATGGGGCAGCATGGAGGAGGTTTAGCCCACCTCTTTGGAGCCTAATTAACAAGGGATTGATGCAGTTGCCACTACTGTGCTCCTACTGTGGTCTCCTCCTAGTTCCAGAGGCCCTAAGCCTAGTTCCGTCACCCCAGAGCCAGCGCATGTGGGTTATTATGTTGGACATGAGGTCGGGCACTTCGCACATCGCGCACTATCTATCGCGTTAAACAGGGACTCACTGGCACTGGGTCAACGTACATCAAGTCCGCAGGCTCGGTAGGGTCGGATACCCGGCAACATGACCGACCAGCTCAGCGTGTGGCTCAGCGCGGCCGCACTCCGACGCTTCAATCCGCGTGTAAATCCGTGCAGAAATGAGTCCGGAAAAGCCGTTGTCCCTTATCGTTAGGGGGGTTGGTGGTCCAATGGGAGGGGTGACCTGCCCCTGTCCGATGCCTAGCGCTGCCCCTGTCCGACGCCGTGGTTAGGCAGCCAGAGTGACCAGCCAGCCAGCTACTCAACGACTTCACATCACTATCAACAAGCTTCATAACTGGGTTTATGCTGCGGTCCAGTCGCCTCCCCTACATAAAAGGTAGGTCGACAGGCTCACCTACACCTGGCCAGCCTTGCCAGGCGAGTCAGCCTTGACAAGCTGAACAGGTGAAGGGGGTGGCTGGGGTGGGGGCCAAAGGATGGGCCATGGGCTAACGGCTGACGGCTTGAGCCATGTGGTGTAAGCCATGCCACCTACATGGGGGCCTATTTTAAGATGTGCGATTGCCGCTGGCTCCAAGCTGAGCCCGACGCTTAATGCGCCCCCCCCCCCCCCTACTCCACAGGGCCCAGTCAGTCATCCTATGTCTTTCCACCAGCATACCACAGCCTGAGGCCCCCACATTCCACGCGTGCCGATGTCAGCAGTGCCAAGGAACACCTGTAACGATGTTTCGTATGTGGCCTAGGTTGAACGGATTGTGGCCCCAACCCCCCTGAGGGGCCAGGCGGCCTGGCAGCCTGACGGCAGAAGCGAACAAAATACAAACATTGCAACCAAGCACAGGCTGCGAGCCTGCGCCATCGACGATCTCGCCAGCTGCAGCATGCCAGGGAGAGTTATACAACTTGTTTTAGCTGAGGCATCCTAACCACAGCACAGACGGCAATATCAGTGAGATTGTGTCTTATTTCTGTGCGACGATGTTGCCTAGCATCGTGTTACATTGCACACAGACTGTACATGTCAGGGGACGGCATGCAGCGGCAAGGGCACTTCAACACAACAGCCAAATATTGTTTGCTATTCCCCATGTGGGGGGGCTGACATGCACTTCTGCCTGCGCACTCAGCTGGAAGGTACGTCAAGACCCAGAACAGGAAGATCAGCCAAGCAGTGCAAAACGGTCGCATGCCGCATGGATTGAGCCTCAACTGCTGCAGGCATCCAATCAATCCTGCGACTTGTGTAGAGCACCAGCGTGCTGAGCCCACCTCACCATCCCTGGCAGACTGCTAGGGGCCCTGAACACTGCCTGACAGACCGTCGAGGATGCCCACCAAAGCAGAGGGCGCAGCAGAGGCAGCTGCTCCAGCAACCTGTCCTGGTGGCGTCTGTGCCAAGCCAGCCCCCAGCTCTGGTAGGCCTGGCAGGGGTGCAGCTCCAGGGTGCAGGCTTGGGGCAGAGCCAGCTGTGGGTGGGGCAGCCCAGGGCCCTGTGGGCGCACTGCCTGTGTTGGACAGCCCCACCAGGGTTTGGAGGGATGCACCCAGGTCTGCAGCAGATGGCGCCCTCCCCCCTGAGCAGTTGACAGCAGCAGGCAGGCAGCCAACCATGCTTTGGGCAGCACACAAAGGATACCAGCTCGTTCCACAGGCGTAACAAGGAGAAGCAGATCATGAGCTAGACATGCTAGCGGTTGCACTCCTTCCCAACCAGACAGCTGCTGCACATCAGGTGTAAGTTTATTGTGCTTTGCTTGCATGCATTGCAAGACAGTGCAGCTGCCGCTTGCTGCCACCAGCTCACCTCCTGCCTCAAGGCCCTGTGAAGCCCCAGTGCCAAGTCCTCCGTTCAAGCCTGCCCCTCCAGCCCCCATTACTCCGGCCACCTCTGCTGCAGAGGATGTCCCAACCGAAGCCATACTCTGCACAGCTGCCGCAGCTGCTGCAGCTGCAGCCACTGCCTGCAGGTTCTGCACCGTTGAGCCCCCAGCCATTGATCCTGCCCCAGGTATAGGCAGCTGGAGCTGTGTGGACATGCTGCTACTGTTGTCGCTGTTGTTGGCCAGCATTGCCGCCACTGCAGCAGCCATGGCAGAGGTGATGCCTGGGGAGGTTCCTGATGCCTGTGGCTCGGCTGACGCCTGCTCATCACTGCCCAGCATGTTGCGCAGGAAGGCAATCGTCTCCTGCATGGCAGCTGTGTGCTGCCCCTGCAGTGTGAGCACAACGTGGCAATGAGCCGCGCCGTGCCACCAGCTGCTCCTGTGTTTACAACTGCCTCGCCTGCACATGACCCAATCATCATAGGAGCCACCAGGCACAACAGCTTGCGCACCTCAGCGCTCTCGTTAGGCTTTGTCTCACTCGTCTCGTTCGAGCCCTGCACGCAGGCAGCACTACTGCATCAGAGCAACACTGCTGCACCACTCTCACTCCTAGACGTGTTGAACTGTTGGCAGAGCACATGCATCAACGATAAACCCATACTCCTGTGACCTGGCTAGGAGCATCTGCCACCAAAGATAGATACAGAGTGATGCCATGCTGTCACCGGTTGATTGCATGGCACATGCAAACAAAGACTCACCATGTTGAAACGCATGCTTGTCAGGAGGCCATTGAGGTTGGGGGCTCTCAACTGAGGGGCCTGAGAAAGGGGTTGCTGTGGTGGTGCCACCTGCGGCAGCTGAGCCTGTGCTATCTGGCGTTGCTGCTGCAGCTGAGCCTGCAGGGCTGCAGGGAGTGACAGCCCCGGCAAACCAGGGAGGTTGAGCGCAGGGGGGATGAAGCTTGGCGTGGTGCGCATCCCAGCTGCGGCCATTGCCGCTGCTGCTGCTGCCGCTGCTGGTGCTCCCCCAGGCAGTAGTCCAGACTGCAACAGCAGGGGGTGTGTTTGCTGCAGCTGCTGCTGCAGAAAGAGAGGATGCTGCTGCAGCAAGCCCGTCAAAGGGCTGCTGTTGTTAGTACGAGCTCGCTTCATGGGTGAGCCTGCTGCAAGCGCTTCACGAGACATTAGAGGCTGGCCATACTCATTGACTTGGGAATAGCTGGACATGGGCTGCATGTTCAGGCAGGCAATGACCTGGGCCCGCTGCTCAGACCCCTGCAAAAGGAGTATATCAAAGCAGCTGATTGTAGGATGCCAGCAGCACAGCATGACATTAAGCAATGCTACAGGCCACATGTGATGAGTCAGAGTGTGTGGCTGTGTCACGTAGGTAGCTGCAGGTTACTGGTTGCTATGTTCCATAGCAATTCCACTCACATCAAAGTTTTTGCAGTCCATGCATTTGCAAGAGGCAGAGCAGAATACTCCAGCCTGGAAACACTCGCAGTATTTCTTCAAGCATGCGCTCTTCTTGCAGTTGCAGCCCTTGCTGTGTTTTTGAACCCCGTCGGCAGTAGGCATGGTGTGACGAGGGATGCTTGATGCAGCCATCGTTTCCTCATTCACCTGTGTGAAGATATTGGAATTGACGAAACAAGTATTGTTGGACGCACCTTTGTTCACTGACCGTGCATTGAACCATGCTCACACCTGGATCTTTGGCCTGAAGGCATTGGGGTTCCTCTCCAGTATAGCCTCCACAGCTGTCTGACGAGTGACCTCGTTTTCTCGATTGTTGAAACAGTTTGTGCAGTTGCACCCCTCGCAGTGCCGGCCACTTGCAAAACACTCACAATATCTGGAGTTGCACAGGTCTAGGGCCATGTAAGGACATAGCGTCTGCATGCTTATTTGCATTGTGTTGCTATATTCGTTGTTGATACTGAACCATACTCACAGTTTCAAGCAACGAGAGTTCTTGCAATTGCATTGTTTGCGAAAGCCTGCTCCTCCAGCCTGCCTCCCTCCTTTCCTGCGATCATCGCTAGTGATATTCCTTGCGCTGCGCACTCGCTTCAATAGAGTATGCCGGAACCTGCCCTGTTAAAGTCTTACCGCGGTGATCCCATGCTGCCGTTCTGCAACTCTTAATCGTGTCTTCAACCTTCCTGGCCCAACTGGGCTTACTCCGAGCCTGCAGCAGGCACTTCTGCAGCCTTCCATTGCGCTGCTAGTCGTGCTGACGCTTCATGCTCGTCTAGCGGTGCTGGGCACTGCTTTTGAAACTGCAAACGAGACGTGTGAGAGCGCAAACACTGCAAACCGCCAGCATGTCGCACCTGATGCAACGGAGCGATAGATCCCAGCGGCTTCAGAGCCTTGGCTGCTTGTGGCGACTAGCGGCCAGGCAGCTAAACAGCCTGGCCTTTATCGCATAGACTAAGCCCGTTAGCAAGCTGCTGTTCAAGTTGCACGCGGAACGTGCTTCTCTGCTGTGCCTCTATTAGCACGGTCTCCATGGCATGTATTTCTTTTTGAAGATTAACCCATGCGGAATGGACACGGCAAGATAGGATGTGACAGCGCACAAACCTCGCCACCACATCTACCTTCCGTCTGGCTGTGGTTACGGGTCGTTTTAATGCTGTAGTTCCGTCTTAGGGCACCGCATTAGGGGCCACCGGACGTCACCGTGACTAGGTTTCAATCACGCTCGTGAAAACTAGTGCACTATAATTGTCACCAAAGGGTTTGTGATTTCATGTGGATGGCTCTCTATTGTACTAGGATTTGTATTAGCTTTTATGATTGGTTTAGTAATGTATCTACTACTTAGGAAAAACCTCAATGTCACAGGAGGCGCACACGGCTCCTGCTGGTAGGCAGCTTGACAGCTACTGCCCCCACCAGCTGCAGGATCGCAAAGGCACCTACATATCTGGGGATGAGCTTGCGCACCTTCCCAGGCTTGTGCCTCAGGTTCTTCTTACAGAACACCACCTTCTGGCCCATCTCTGGCCCATCTCTTGCTAAACCTCACGCCAGGCCTTCTTAGCCTGACGGGACTGGGCTGCAGCCATGCACTCACTTGCATTGGCAAGAGCATCCTGCCACCGGCGGGTGTAGGCATGAGCAGAGGGGCAATGGCCACAGGCAACGTATCCTAGGCTTCCAACCTGTGCTTGGGGCTTCTTGCGGCGAGGGTGGGGCAGCAGTGCATTCCACCAATTAGCCCATCCTCAGCCACCACAAACACAATCAGCACCACAATCGAATGCCATAATACCTTAGAAGTACGTAATAATGGTTATGTCATACAGGCAGTGTGACCGTCGTTTGAACGGGTCACTCGCTGTCTCAAGTGTCTCAATTCGACTGAAGCTAGGCCTGCAGGAGGCACCTCTGCAGCCTTTTACTGCCCTGCTGGCAGTGACGTAGCCTATCACAGCCGCCATTGCTGTTGGTAAGGCTACAGCAACGCCACCCATTCTCCCGTACTTGCATTCAGCAATACCATGCTACACGCAATGTGATTGCTGACGTTCACAAGGCGCTTGGCACTAACACGCAACCAGGATGAGGAAATCATGCGTCATACTGCAGTCTTACTGTGCACGTGCACGAGTTTGCTCCTGGAACTCCTCGTAGCTTAATCCGCGATAAAACACCCACCAACCGTAGGTTGACAGCACATGTGCTGACGGGTCATTAGGGAGCACATAACCTTGCTTACTACTTGCTGGCACTGCTGTGATAGGATGACTGGTGTTGTCTGTAGGGTTGCTGCAAGTGGCATGTAGCAAAGGCTGGCTCAGAGCCTCCCGACATGACATGTCAATGAGCGGCTGTGTAGGTTGGGAGTCTAGGACGTCAAACGCCCTTACAAGAGAGCGATGGAAGCTGGTGTCGCTGTCGTGCCTCGTTGCCCGGTAAACACCATGCAGTCTCAGGCTTCTTAGGCCTGTCTCCGGTAGCCACTTGGAAAAGTACCTGAGTGTATACACAACAACATGCGAGGAACTGGCTTGTATGATGTACAAGGGTGTAGCCAAGAGGGCCTGCAATGAGTAAGTTCTCGACAATTCAATGTACAAGATGCATGGCCACCAACGGTACCATGCAACAGTATTCCGCTCCTGCTACCTGCCAAGAGGCATCCCTGTCGAAGCATGTTGGCTAGCGTTGATGTAGACGGTGCTGCAGCAAGCCCAAGCATGGGAAGCACACTCTGCCCTGAAGGCATACCCAGACCATGATGAAGCACCCCTAGATCCAGCCTCCGTCATGTGTGCATTGAGCTGGAAGATGAAAAGTCGCTTGGGTGTAAAGCTATGACCCCAAGCAATTGCCTGACACTAAAGCCGCCAGGCCTGACAGTTCTGTCGGAGCGACTTGCATGAGTGCATTGACATTGCCCAAGATGGTCAAACATCACAGTCCAGCAGGGCATTAAACACACTTCCCCACTTGAGGTGTTTCTTGGTACTTCCGCTGAAGTTGTCGAGATGCATCTCGAAAATGCCTGTGGTGTTGTGGCCTGCAGTCAGGACACTGAAAAGAGGATGAGAGTGAGGGTGCATGTCAGCTTACAATCATCAGGCAGGCCCCCTCACCTTTAACCAAAGCTCCACACACGGTGGCTGCCTCAGGGCCTAACCACAGACGTGTTAGTGCCCAGCGGGCGAACGTGAGGCCTTGCCACACAGCTCTGGGCACTCCCCACTCAGGGATACGGCTGCCTGCGTCATAGACCAGCGTACTGGGGCCAGGTGGGCCAGGAACAGCACAAGACACAAAATTAGCCTAGGGCATACTTCTCTTCAAGAGTGTCCTTGTGCTACAACAGCAAGCGTGCTGCAAGTGGGACATACCCTCACCAGTGGCCAACAGCCAGTGCCATTAACAAGTTGGCATCCAGGCTCATCATCAGCTGCTCGTAGCGTTGCTGCTCACAGGCCGTGCTCTGCAGCCGTACATAACTGCAAGGAGACTCCAGGGTGAAGCTTGCCACGTGTGCATGTCGGACCTATACAGCAGCACACCTGAACGACAACCCCAGGTCTTGCAACATCGGAAGAGCCTCCACTCCATTTGTGAGGTTTACAAAGTGCTTGCATTGAGGCAAGGGAGGTAATGGTTGCAAGGGAGGCGTTGCGCGGAGCTTAAACGGTCTTGTAGAGATGCAGCTTTTGGAGGCGCAAAAGCCCCGGGTGCAGCTGATCAACATTGCACTACATACTTGAAATAGCCAGCCAACTTATTGCGAACTCGTACTCGCACCGCGCATGTCGAGTACAACATGCGTGATATGCCCCACAGGATAGGCATGGCCGAGTAGGATAGCATGCGAGCCCCGCCTGCCGCCTGCCGCCCGAAACCGCGGCATCCTTGCTGTCGACGCTACAACAGGCCACAGGCCCAGTAGGCACTCAGATGACGCCTAGGGGGATGGAGATGGCAAGGAAGCCCACTGCCGTCTGGCCTGCCGCCTGTGCTCAAATGCTGACTAGCACGCTTCTGCAGCAACTCATGCCACTGACGTGAGCAGGATGGACAGATAGTGGATGGAGAGGTAGTGGATGGAGAGGTAGTAAGCAACTCTTCAGCTGGTTGAGCTATGTAGCTGTATAGGTGGGGGTCGAGGTGTGTCGAGGGGTGCAGAAGTGGGAACAAGGACGACTAGAGCTGATTCTTATTGACTGGCGGGTCGTCAAAGTCGTCCCGGGGGCCATGACGGGAAGGGTTCCCGCCAATCGACTTTGGGAAAGCTACCCCGTAGCGTAAGGTGTGCTACACCGCAGCCTCGACAGTGCAAACCCGGCGTGGAGCAAACCCCGGCTTGGAGCTCAGGCTCCCGCAAATGAGCGGAGAGGAATACGAGCATCTCTTTAAGGTGCTCCAGCTCCTTAACTGTAGTTACTAGCCCGTGCACACAACACCTTGCCTCATTGAGGTCGCAGGTGCTGCTAGTGGGCAACTCTGGCGTGGGCAAGTCCTGCATCCTAATGCGCTTTGCGTCGGATCGGTTCGACGAAGCAACGACGAGCACAATAGGTGTGCTGAGGCTTGAACCACGGGGGCCAGGGCGTTAAGTAAAGTACCAGGCCTTCTCAGCGTAGTACAGCTATGTTGTAGCCTTGCAGAGGCTGTGGCCAGTCTGCTGGGCTGTGCTGGATAGCAGGCAAAGGCTGACCACACTCATGGCCATGCCCATGCAGCATAAGTGCTGACAGCTTCACTCAAGCACATAACATAAACAGGGGACAGGCTGATTTAGGGCACAAGGGCAAGGCTGAAGTTATCACTGGTTAATACGCAGCATGTAACATCCCTGATCTCTGATCCCTGATTCCAGGAGTTGACTTCAAGGTCAAGTACGTCACTGTCAATAACACAAAATGCAAACTGGTGAGCAATTGCACCAGGCATGGCCACTGGTTTATGCACGGAACTATAGTGCAACACAACCATGCTTGCAGCTAGATCCAGTGCTAGGCCTGTATGCCTGGCCACTGTCCCCTGCTGCAGACAATCTGGGACACAGCTGGGCAGGAGAGGTTCCGCACTTTGACCAGCAGCTACTACCGAGGAGCGCAGGGCATCATCTTTGGTGAGGGGGCCACTTGCCTGCAAGTAGCAGACAGGCTGCTCAGTGTCAGACGAGCTGCCTTGGGTGTCACTCAAGCAGTGGGGCCTTGCTCTATGGAGTGCGACAGTGCACAGTTCTTGTCACTTGATGGCCATGCACTCACATTGGCTGATGAAGTAAGCAATGTCTGGATGTCCATCCTTCATGTAGCTTACACTATTTGTCGGGCACAGGTAGTGTAGAGGCAGGTGGTCATGCAGTAGTTATGTGTTTCACTTGCTGCTTGGCCGGCACCTACTTGTCATGCAGTGTATGACGTCACACGGCGTGAGACATTTGAAGACCTGGAGAATGTCTGGCTCAGAGAAGTGGACATGTGAGGCTGCCGCCACAGCATCCTGCATGCATGTGCACTGCGTAAGGGTCACTGCACCCGACAGCTGGCACCCACTGGACTTGTATGTGCCCCAGGTATGCCACCGTTGAGGACGCCATAAAAATGGTGGTGGCAAACAAGACCGACCTTGGGACACAGCGGCAAGTGTGTACACAAGAGGGCCATG